>CM040121.1:571404454-571630342 GCA_022559845.1 Amorphophallus konjac
CTGACTTTTCAGAAATTACCAAAATACCCCATAGCCTTCTAGAAATTACCAAAAATGTTCTTGGTTTGTCTAAAAATTACATAAAAACCCTACTCAACTCATAACTTGCACAAAGCCCCTCTTCTGTCCTAAAATTCCCAAAATTTCCTTGTTCAGGTTCACACCTTCTGCACCACTCAATAGAGCGAGATCATGCCTCTTCCCTGAGGTGGTGTGCACTCTCCTGAACTTAGCTTAAGGCTAACAGTGCTCAAAAGTCTAGTAATGTCCAAAAATTGCAAACGTAGCCAGAAAGAGGATAAAATTGCAAACAAACCCAGAAAGTGGAGGAAATTGTAAATGTATCTTGAAAAGTTAAGAAATGGTAGATAAACTCAAGGAAAATCCAGAGATTGCAAGTAAAGCTGGGAGAGCCCAGATATGGCAAATGAGCCCAGGAAAATTAGGAAATTACAGATAAATCCTAGGAGGTCAAGAAATGACGAATAAATCTAAGGAGATCCAAAAATTGCAAATAAACCCTGGAACGTCAAGAAATGGCCGATAAGTCTAGAGAAACCACAAGATTGTAAAAACATCTTAGCAAGTCAAGAAATGATAGGGATGTCCAGGAGAATAAAAAAAAGTACTGGTATGCCCCGGACAGTCAAGACATGATAGTAATGCCCATAAATGTCAAGAAATGGCATAAATGTCTTGGAAAGTTGAGAAGTGACAGAAATATCCAAGTACAAAAATTATAGAAATACCCTGAGAATTCAACAAATGATATAAATGCCTAGAAATGTCAAGAAATTACAGAAATATCTTAGAAAGTCAAGAAATGACAGAAGCAAGACAGTCAAGAAATGATATAGATGTCCAGGGAAATCTAGAAATTGCATATATATTCTAAAAAGTCAATAAATGGCAGATAAATCCAGAGGAACCAGCAAATTGCAGAAATGTCCTGAGAAGTCAAGGAATGATAGGAGCCCTAGAAAGTTAGGAAATAACTAAAATGCCCAGAAAAGCCAAGAAATGATAGAGATGTCCCTGGAAAGTCAAGAAATGACACGAGTCTAAGAGAACTAGAAAACTACAGAAATACCCAAAAGGGTCAGAAACTGCATAAATACCCAAGAAGGGTCAAAAATTACAGAAATACCCAGAAAGGGTCAAAAATTGCAAAAATAATCAAAGTATGAAACTGTAAAAAAACTCGGAAAGGGTCAGAAACTACAGAAATATCCAAGAAAGGTCAAAAACTGTAGAAATACCCCAAAAGGGTCAGAAATTGTAGGAATATCCAGAAAGGGTCAGAAACTGTAGGAATATCCAGAAAGGGTCAGAAACTATAGGAATATCCAGAAAGGGTCAAAAACTACAAAAATACTCAGGATAGGTCAAAAATTATAGAAATACCTAAATAGGGTCCAATCTCGATGAAATTCAAATCAAATAGTCAAATCTTGAGGAGCAAATCCAGCCGTCCGATTGAGGACAAAAAAAAATTTCAACGGTCCGCTCTTGACCAGAAGCAAATTCAACAGTCCGATCATAGATTGAAGCCAATTCAATAATTTGATCGTCGACAGAAGCAAACACAGAGATCCAAGCATAAGCAGAAGCCCATTCAATGATCAGATGGCGACCAGATGTAAACTCAAAGACCCGATTACATAATCGAGACCAAATATGAAGGTCTCAAAAGACCAATTGTAATGCAAACTCTATGTGTTCTATGAATGGAAGTTTTTGAATTTCTTGCAAGAGTATGTATCTCTAATAGGCGATTATCAAGTTATATCCATTAGATAATGTCACATTCGATAGAGGCTAAAAAGGTTTCTTTGACAGTTAATCAAGGGTATTCTGACTTTATGCCAATGTAAATAAACGTCGACTACGATCGATGGGGAAATGTCCAGTACTCGAACTCTAAATCGTCTGATAAACTCAATTCGTGGAATCAATAATGCGTATGCTATTTAAATAGCTAATAAATATGCATTGATGTTCCACAAATGAACATTTTTAAAATTCTTTTGTGTGAAACAGACTGGCACGTCCGGTGGGACATTTCCTACCTTTCATCTCTTTATCAAAGAATACCCTTTCCTCTATGAAGGTTGTGATAACTTCTTCATACTCTTGCAAACAAATTCAAAGATTTTGGCGACAATGGTTGCTACCACTCATAGGCTTCTCGTCATTGCCAACCACGCCAGGTGTGGCTACTTGGTTTCTTCGGCAAATTGCCTACAGTTGCTAGGTCACCCTTCTTTTCTGGGGGTAGACCTTGTTGTTGAACTTGCCTTGCCCTTTCCTACTGCCGCCGGGGGCATCAAAGTGAAGGCCTCCTTCCGAAGCCTAAATGCCAAAACAAAACATATCTAAAACCGCTCCTGCAGATAGGGAAGGCAACATTGCTGCTCCCATGGTAATAAGCCTGCTATGGCCATGACTGTTGAAGTTGCCTCGAACTAGGCTGTTGCCAAGGGCATTAAAGTGAAGACTTATTTATGAAGCATAAATATCAATGGTATCCATGTGTTGTTCTTGCTAATTGGGGCAACGTCACCACCAAGGTGGAAAACCTGGTGCGGCTATATCCAAGTTTGGCAATATGGGTCCTCGTTTGGGGGGGGGGGGGAACATGCACACACATCTGGTTCGATGAAGGCGAGCCGATCTTGTAACGGAATTACCATGTCCCTACCATGCCTACCTCCAATCGCTTCAACATACTTCGCTAACTGCATCAAGTTAAGGCGAAATTGAATGAAGTCGGCCCCCAAGCCTCGATTCAGAAGCAAGCACATCGGTGGAATTCCATAGCCTCTAATCTTAAGTGAGGGGGCAATCCTATTGCCGTATACATCAAGTTAAGGCGAAACTGAAAGAAGTTGACATCCAAGCCCCATGTCATGAAGCGAGTGTGCCGACGGAAAGCCAAATCCCTCATGCCCAAGCGTGGGGACAATTCTGTGGAGCGTCGGCGACTCTGTATCAAGTAAATATAGGTCATCAAGAAGGGGGCCCACGCAATCAAAAGGACGAAGGTAGTTCAACTTACCCAACCATTAGCTCAGCAGCAAGCTAAGAAGCCAGCCATCTGAGATCCCCGATCCCTTTATCCCTGGAGGCAAAAGAAAAAAAGGGTCTATAAGAAAGCAGGTGAAGTCCTTCAGTCTTCAGAAACAATCCAAACCGAGGAGATTGGCGATCTTGGGGATTCCTCGTCCTAGGTGCCGAGTTTTAACCAACTAGGGGCGCTCACTCGTCCGAGTTCAGAGTCTCAGAAGAAAAGAACACACAAATGCACGGAGCATGTCCCAAAGCCACTCACAGAAGTAGACAGGGCGCATTCCTTGCTTCTGTAAACACCATGTTGGGATATGTCACCCCACGCAGCAGCCAAGGCATTAAGCAAGAGAGAGCTACTGATCTAAAAATGCATAAAGTCAATCCCGACAAAGAAAACTCCAAGAAAAGTCAATGGCAAATTAATGAAACAACTCAGATTGTACAAGTATTCCACAGCTTCGGCATGCATGTTGCTGAATATCAGGAATTGCCTTACAAAATAATCAAGCAAGAAATTAACGCCACCTTCCAAGTGTAGCAACTAGAGGCCGACTAGGTTAAAATGCCCTCAAAGAATCTTCATTAGTCAAAGCCTTTTTAAGGCAAGAACTCAAGATAAGAATGTAAACCTTGGGGGCATGTTCAAATCAGCTCCAAATTAAATACTCCTTTCCCTCAAGACATGGCACAAGGCGAGAAAAGGGAGAAGAATAAAAATGAAAAAGGTAAAAATTTTGCTGAAGAAACAGACTGCCTGCTCAAAAAGTTAAAAGGGCGTATCTGGCGAAAAAAACTCTGAGGGAAAGCTTGGGGCAAAGCTCTAAAGTCTCGGGTGAATCCCCAAGCAAGATAACTTTGATGAGCAAGACCACAAGTAAAGATCTGACAAAGGTTTCAAGCAAAAGTCCGAAGAAGAATGTTCTAAGCAAAAATTTCAGGCAAAGCTAGAAAGGCAAGTTCAGGAAGAAGGCTTCATGTAAAACTCCAGGCAAAGCTAGAAGTCCGAAGAAGAAAGCCCTAAGTACAACAAGGGCAAGATCAAGAAGGCAAATCTAAGGAGGACCTCTGTACTTCCTTTTTCAATTTCGCCACTCCCTTAGTGTAGTTCCCTCCAAACCCTCCAAACCCTTAAGGTATCAAACCTTTCATGGCTCCAAACATGCCTTTACGGCATCAACCTATCCATACATGGGCTCTAACCCATTCTTTGGTGTCAAACTTTCTTTGAGCACAAACTTAACCCTTTACCAACCAATTCCAGGTTTTGACCCACATTTGGGCTCCAACCCATTCCTTGACACCTGCATGCTCAGCTTTCAACCCATCTGTTCATATCTGAATTATGTCTCGGTACCAACTCATCTTTTGACATCAAACCAATTCTGGGCATCAAGCCATCCATACATGAGCTCCAACCCATCCTTAAACCCACTTTAGGCTCCAAGCCATCCATATAGCCTTTAACTCATACTCTGGCATCAAGCCAATTTTGGACATTAGGCCATCCGTACATGGGCTATAACCCATCTTCAAACCCACTTTGGGTACAAACCTATCCCTTTGCCAACCAATTTCGGGCTTTGACCTATATTTGGGCTCTAACCCATTCCTTGATACCCAAGCATCACGGGCTCCAACCTATCCTTTGGTACCAAACCAACTTCAGGCAACAACCTATGCCCACATTGCTCACAATGAAGCCCCCCAAAATTTCCCCACCAAATTTCATTCCAAAAAAGAAGGGAGGAAGGGAAGGGAACAAAAGGAGACAAAGAAGAAGATATTTTGAATCATGGGAGCCTGTCAGTCTTTGTGGCACCTAAAAGGGGGCATCTTGCAAAATTCATATGCCATCATGAAGTTGTTGACTGACGACAAAGCAAAATGAGGCCTTGATATGGACACCAGGTGCATCAAAGTATGTGGGGATACAATAAGGTGAAAAGGGAAAACAAGAACAAGTAGTTTCGGGCAATTATTGATGTCAGTAAACAAGAATGAATGCTCTACCAGCGCCTTCAAGCGTATAGAGTTCGGAGGATGCAACCCTATGACAAATTCACCAAAGAAAGGCTATTCAAGAAAGGTGACCCCATTATGGTCGAGGAACAAGAAATGATGGCAGTTGTCAACGACAAAGGATCTAATCCTTTCCCCAACTCAATGGAAAGCATAGGAAGCTCCACCATGCTCCCGAGCATGAATTCATATGCCATCTACCTGTAATGGATCACCATGCCATCAAAGACCAAGCTTGCAATGCAAAAAAGAAAGAGAGAGAGAGAGAAAGAAAGGAAGAGAGGAGCACTGTCGGCCCAAGTCCTTCAAGGCAAAAGCTCAAAGCGAAAATTTCACTTCTAGGGGCATGTTCCATCCAGCCCCGCTGCCAAACATTCCTTTCTTTTAAAATGAAGCGCGAGCTGAGGAGGAGAAGAACAAGAAAAGAAGTGCTCATAGACACCAAACAATCATAAATATATAAATGCACCACTTATACAGGCTCTACAAACACATTTGCCTGTCCGTAATGGGTTAAGAGGTATTTTAAGTGGGTTTAGGTTGATTTGGGTTGACTTTAAGTTATATGGGTTGCAAGGGTATTTTGGTAATTCCACTTGTTCACGGGGTTTTAGGGACTATTCTAGGGTTGAAAGTATGCTTTAGTGACTCCGGTTGGTTTTAGAACCCTAGGCCATGTTTTCGGGAAATTTTGGGTATTTGGGTTTCTAGGGATATTTCGGTCATTTTGGGGATTTCTAGGGTTTGGAGGGATGTTTTCAAGATTTAACATTTTTAGGGATTTTTCTATGATTTTTTGGGAATTTTGGGAGATCAAGGGTATTTTGGTCATTTGGACCATCTTTTAGGGTTTTATGGGTATTTCAGACATTCTGGGTATTTTTTTATAATTTTTGGGATTTTTTGATATTTTTGTGGATTTTATGGTCATAGGTGTATTTTCATAATTTTGGGCATATTTCTAGTGGTTCTGGGGTATTTTGGTTATTATGTGCATTTTCACCTTTTTTGGGATTTTTCATGATTTTTAGGGATTTTTATTATGTCGAGAGTATTTTGGTCATTTGGGCCGGGTATAGTTGGAGTGAGGTCCGAGCAAAGTCAGAATTGTCTTTTAGACATTTCACCCATAAGACCGGCATTACACATCCGCACGCACATAGGAAGGCACATGTATAAAAAAATCGTAACTTTTATTCATCATTACGGAGGAATTACATCAAAATTGAGCCAAATTGGCCAATGTACATGGAAAGATTGGGTGCATCGACTAATTAGACCCAATTGGGCCGACCAGACTTTACCTTTTGGGCCACTTGGGCCTAATAGACTTGGATGGGCCAATTGGGCTAAATCGGCCTTATCAGGTTATTCGACCCAATGGTCCGAGTCAATTGGGCATAATGGACCCAGTGATCCGAGCCCGTTAGACTTTTAAGGCTTTATTGGGTTATTAGACCCAATGGTTCGAGCCAATTGGGCATAATAGACCCAGTGATCTGAGCCAATGAGTTTATCGGGCCTTATTGGGCCTATGGTGAGTTAATTGTGCATAATGGACTCAATGATCCGAGTCAATTGGACTTAACATGCCTTACTGGGCCTATGGTGAGCCAAGTGGGTATAATGGACTCAATGGTCCGAGCCAATTGGGTTTATCGGGTCTATGGTGAGCCAATTGAGCATAATGGAGTCAGTGGTCTGAGCCAATTTGGCTAATTGAGCATAAATGGGCTTATCATGAGCCAAGTGAGTATAATGGACTCAATGGTCCGAGCCACTTAGGCTAAATGGGCCTAATTGAGTCTTATTGGGCCTTGTTAGTCAAGTGGTTAAAGTCGCTTAGGCGAAACGGACGTAATTGAGTCTTATTGGGCCTTATTAGTCAAGTGGTCTGAGCCACATAGGCTAATAGGGCTTAATTGAGCCTTTTTGGGCCTTATTTGGCTTCATTGGGCCTTAATGGGTCTTTGGGCTATGGGTGAGACTTAGCCAAATTAGGTCTTAGGCCATGGCTCCCACTTGAGTGATGGAGAGAGAGAAGGCGCAATAACTTGTCAAGGGAGTTCTTGGTTCTCAAATGGGGCCCCCATGGGGGTATTTATAGGCTCCAGGGGGCCGGGGAAATTACATGCACGGTCCCCTATCGGGCTATTTTCAATTGAGTTTAGAAAACAAAACACTTGTTAACTGCCATTTTATTTTTTTTAAAACTCTATCGGGCTGGTTTTGAGAGTGGGGAATGATCAAGGGTTTTTTGCAAGAAAACCCCTGGAGCTTTGACCATTTATTGTCCTCTCCCACCCAATAGCCCACGCCCTCTTTTTAAGGAATAGAGAGAAATAGGCGGTTGAGATGGGGGAGCCATCGGGCAGTTATTATTTCTTGTGGGAAATTTATATAAAACCCCTTTGCATCCACCCAAGTTCATAGTCATTGGGTAGTTTATGTGTCATGTGGCAATTTATGTAAAAGCCTTTGGGAATATGAGTATTTGTTCTCATTCCAAACCCAAAGTCATCGGGTGGTCTTTGAGTGTGGTAGGAAATTTTCGTAATACCCCCTTGGAATGTGGGCATTTAATATTGATAGCCATCGGGTGGTCTTTGAGTGTGGTGGAAAATATTCATAAAACCCCTCTAGAAAACTGTCATTCAGTCCCACTCATGGCCTCCCCTGCACATCGGCCTGTTTGAGAGAGTGAAAGTAGGGGCGCATGTAATTAAGAGACCTGATTGGACTCCTCCCTCACTTTCCTTCTTAATACCCAATAAATCCCCATTAACCCCATTAATTACGTAGGAGAGGGAGAGGGAGAAATGGGCCATTGGCCTTTTTTCTGATTGGGCAGAACAGAGAGAGGGAGAGAGATGGCACAGGTTGTTAAGAGCCTTAATTAGACTCCTCTCACCTTTTTGCTTCTTCTTGTTAACCACCCCTATTAATTAAGAAGGGGAGGGAGAGGAAGAAATGGGCCATCGGCCTCTTTTCTGATTGGGCACAACAGAGAGAGGGAGAGAGATGGCGCAGGTTGTTAAGAGCCTTAATTAGATTCCTTTCACCTTGTTTCTTCTTCTTAACCACCTCTCTTTATTAGGAAGGGGAGAGAGAGAATAATGGCGTAGGAATTGAGAGCAATTAAGAGTCCTCCTCCCTTATTTTTTCCTCCTTAAATATCCATTGGATCTCCGTTATTAATTATTAAGAAGGGAGAGGATATAGGAAAGAGAGAGAGAGAGAGGCCCGAGATGGGTTGGTATCCCAATCGGACCCTTCCCATTGGGCAGAACAGAGAGAGGAAGAGGTCTGCGGCCTAACCTGTAGAGTCCTACTTGGGCTCTCATCCAAATAGTAATAGGCCACAGCCCATTAGAATCCCATTAGAACTTATCTTTTTTTAAAAAAAGCCTTCGCCCTGCACTCTCTCTCTCTTTATCAGCATCAGAGCAAATCTAGGGAGCATCCCCCTCGTCTTCCTTGTCTCAACTCCGAACTCCACAAAAGCCTTGAGCAGCCTCCCCCCCCCCCCCTTTTCCTTTCTTCTTGGCGTAGCAGAGGGAACCCGAGGAGAATGGCTGCGGGGCCTTATTCTCTGGGTGTAGCAGTAGAAACAACATCTCCTTTCTGGCGATAGCACGAGGCTGCCTCCTCCCTAGTGCAGCAATAGCAGGAGACCTTCTTCCTGGCGCAGTTGCAGCAGTAGACTTTTCCCTAGTGCAGCCCCCTTTCAGTAAAGGAGTCAACGTTAATTTTTTTTTTACCCAACTTGAGGTATGCCCATATGTATTTTTATTTTATGCACACTAGGTGCTTGTTATAATTCTCAGCATGTCTGTGCATACTCCATGCACATTAGGTGTTTGATAGAATGCTTAGTATATCTTTTCATACTCTATGCCCACTAAGTGTTTGATAGAATGCTCAGTATGGCTATGCATATTCAATGCACACCAGATGCTTGATAAAGTGCTCAGTACGTCTGTGCATACTCCATGCACACTAGGTGCTTGATAAAATACTCTGCATGAGTCCAAACATTTTTTTATATTTTAAATCCTAACACCCACCGACACCACAAGTGTAAAAAAAAAAGGGATAACACAAATCCAGTGAAGGCAGAGAATTATGCATTACTCATGAATTCATGTCAGAAGCCCGGACAAGCTGCTGGGGTAGCTGCAAATAAATGGAGTGTACATCAAGTGCAGAACTCAACGTCATTTGGGTCTGTCCTTTGTCAGCTATGCTTCACAAGGTCTCCCTGCATAACCCCAATGGAAGGAAGAAGCTCCTGGTGAAGCAGAGGCTGCAACCGATAATGAGCATGGCAGTTGTCCCAGATCCCACAAGGGGCCACATCTGTGGAGCATGCTCCTGACCTGACAAGCTCGGGGGGAATCTCATCTACTGAATCTGCAAAGAAAAAAAAGTCCGTTCAACATGCCAGAAAGCTCAAACCTTCTTAACAAAATCAACATGGAAAATGTCTTGGGATGTCGATTCTCACATCTTGTTAAGCAGCTGAAGACTCAGCTTATTCAAATTGCTGCCCTTTTATGGCCTTATTCCCTGGTGTTGACAGCGAATTAATTGCCTTTGGGGGTCCAGAAATCAACGGCAAAGGAGAAATCGCTGGAAATGTGTCTATCAAACTGCTAGAAGAAGGTAAATAGCCTGGCTTAAAGATGGCACCTACACCCATCGCCAGCTTAGACAACGAGAAGAAGCCCTCGGCATTAAATGGATTGGAGGAAATCTTCAAGACAAAGCTCCGGGCAAAGCCAGAAAGGCAGGACTCGGATAAAAAAATTTCAAACCAAACTCTAGATAGAATCAGAAAAGCAAGACTTAAGAGGAGAACTTCAAAGTAGACTCCACTCCAAGCCAGAAAGGCAAGTCCAAGGAGGAGGACAGCAAAAGACTATCACTCTAGATCCTGCTGATACACAGGGGAAATAAATGCAATAAATGCAACACTAAAGGGGGAGAGTGATGAAGAACAAGAAAGATTTCAAGCCCCAAATAAAAGGTCCTACTGTAGCCCTTGTGTTCAACTCTACTGATATGATTTGTAATTCAATCTTAGGGTCAGCTTGGTGGAGCGGGTCTATGTCACTTCTCCAAAGCGGTGTGCACTCTCTTAAGTTCACCTCTAGAGATTTATGCAAGGAGAAAGAGAGAGAGAGAGAGAGAAAAACTCACTACCAAGTTGAGAAATGGGGGGTTCAACCAGACTGGTAGTAAAAGCCAGATGGCCCTACGCGAAGCGCGTGACAACACCATACGTCGGCCCAAGCTCCAATCGCAGACTTTGCGCAAAATTGGTGATAACACCACACAATACTCAACCACTGGAGCCATATCCAATGCCTCTCCGCTCCTTCCCAGGACATCGTCATGTCCCAGAAGATGTCCATCCAAGTAAGAATATAAACAAGACTCCCCATCATGTCACCGAGACTTAAAGGTGAAAACTTTCACATCATTGAAGGGCGCAAGATGCCTGCCATCGCCTTCAGCAAGACTACCCAGCATGTCACCAAGACTCGGGGGCAAAAGAACAAATTCGACAATATTCCCTGCCATATCACCAAGACTTAAAGGGCAAAAAAACAAATCCGACATTATTCCTCACCATGTCATCAAGACTCAAGGGAACGAAGAAGGTCTCAAAGCGTACAAGCTGCCCACCAGCACTTTTGGCAAAACGTATCCATGCGGCTCATCCGGCCACGAATGCCTACAAATCATGACGAGACATGTCGAGGTAAAGAAGAGAAAAGATGAGGCCACAAGAGTCTAATCTCCCCGCCATGCCATCAAGACCCGGGGGTGAAAAAAATGGTGTATTCCTAAAGTGCGCAAGTGGATTGCCATCGTCTTCAACAGTAGTCCTCGCCATGTCATCAAGACCTAAGGGTAAAAATGTCGCATTACTAAAATTCACTGGTGGATTGCTATCGTCTTCAACAGTAGCCCCCGCCATGTCATCAAGACTCGGGTGAATATGTCACAATACCAAAGTGCACGGACTGTTTGCCATCGCCTTTTATAATATTCCTTATCATGTCATCAAGACTCAGGGGAAACGAAGGAAGTTCCGAAATTCACGGGTCGCTCGCCGTCACCTTCATCTCCAACAGACATCCCGTGGGGGCGTTTGTTGAAGCCCAAATAATAATAATAATAAATAATGAAGAAATGATGATGAAAAATGAGAGAACAAAAATGGGTGGGAACCTTCCCGGGCTCACCGCCCTTCTCTCTCTCTCCATCATTATAGGGCAACCCGACCCAGGTAAGCTCTCGCGGAAGCCTACCCGATCCTCGTAAGGCTCTGCGGGAGCCCACCTAGATCGGATAGGCCCCGTGGGGCTTGTCTGGGCTAGATAGCCTCCCGCAGAAGGCCTATTTGGTCTAGACAAGCCGCCCTTGGCCGGTCCCGACTGTGGGGGACGCGCTGCGATGTCCGGACCAGACAAGCCCTCTGCGGTCTTGTCCAAGCCCGAGAGGGCCCCTGCGGCTTCCCAAACTGGGGGGCCACCCGCGGGTGCTTACCCAGTCCGGGTAATGCCCACAAAGGCTTGTCCGGTCCGGTTAAGCCTATGTGGCCTATAAATAACCCCCTTAAGGGTCCTCATTGAGACTGATCGAAGCCCATGGAAGCGGGAGGAGAAGCAATCTCCTAATTTTTTTATGCCTTATGTGCCTCTACCAAGGAGGGTGTGCCTTGTGTTATTTGTGAAACCCAACAAGGGTGTGTTGCACATATGTCCTATGTAGTTAGAGACGCGCCTAGGCGCTCGCCTAGGTGTTTGAGGTGGTGGGGCGGTCCCAAACCGCCTTACTTTCGCCTCAAACACCTCACTCTCAGTCTTCTTTTTTTGGTCCAGTCTTGGTTTAAACCTCCTTATTCAAATCTTATCTTATTTGTGTGTATGTATTTTTGTCTCAAATCTTGATTGTTTTTAATTTTATTGAAAATCTTGATTGTATGTATGTATTTTCTTTAATATTTAATATTTAGACATATATTTATATGTTTTGAATTGTATATATATATTTTTAATAGCCTCAAACGCCTAGGCCATCGCCTAGGCATTTGAGGCATGAGGGAATCCCTTGGTTGCCTCGGTCGCCTCACGTCTCGGACTACATAGCATATGCTCTTCGGTTTTCATAGATGCCCTTGCAGTTATGTCCCTTGTGATTTCTTATGTAATTTCCTTGGGGGGAAATGCCATATTTTTCTGAAATAATAAGAAATTGCATAAAAATCCTTGTTCACTCCAGATATTACAAAAAAATCTCTGACCTGTCCAAAATTACGAAAATAGCCCTAACTTTTCAAAAATTACCAAAATGCCCATGATCCTTCCAGAAATTACCAAAATGTTCTTGGTCTGTCTGAAAATTACATTAAAACCCTACTCAACTCAGAACTTGTGCAAAGCCCCTGTTCTATCCTTAAATTCCCCAAATATCCTTGTTCAAGTTCACGTCTTCTACACGACTCGGTGGAGCGACACCATGCCTCTTCTTTGAGGCGATGTGCGCTCTCCCAAACTTAGCTTAAGACTAACTCTGCCCAAAAACCCAACAATGTCTAAAAATTGCAAACATACCAAGAAATGGGATAAAATTGCAAACAAACTCGGAAAGGGGAGGAAACTGGAAATATTCCCTGAAATGGCAGATAAGCCTAGGAAAAATCCATGGATTGTAAATAAACCTTGGAGAGTAAAGAAATGGCATATGAGCTCAGGGAAATTAAGAAATTGCAAATAAACCTTGGAAGGTCAAGAAATGGTAGATAAACCTAGAGAATCTAAAAATTACAAATAAACTCTGGAACGCCAAGAAATGACCGATAAGTCCAGAGAAACCACAAGATTGCATAAACATCCTAGCAAGTCAAGAAATAATAGGGATGTCTAGGAGGATCAAAAAAAAAGTGCAAGTATGCCCTGAACTGTCAAGAAATGACAATGATGTTCATAAATGTCAAGAAATGATAGAAATATCCTGAAAAGTCAAGAAGTGACACAAACGTGTTGGTAAGTCAAAAAATTACAGAAATATTCAGGGAAGTCAATAAATGACAGAAATGTCCAAAAATATCAAGAAATGACATAAATGTTCTGAAAAGTCAACAAATGATAGAAACACCCTTGACAGTCAAGAAATGGCATAGATGTCCAAGGAAATCAAGAAATTGCATATATACTTTGTAAAATCAATAAATGATAGATAAATCCAGGGGAACCAGCAAATTGCAGAAATGCCTTGGGAAGTCAAGGAATGACATAGAAGCCCAAAAAACTTAGGAAATGACTAGAACGCCCAGAAAAGCCAAGAAATGATAGAGATGTCCCTGGAAACTCAAGAAATAACACGAGTCCATGAGAACTAGAAAACTACATAAATATCCAGGAAAGCTCAAAATATATATAAATAGCCAAGAAGGGTAAAAAACTGCAGAAATATTAAAAAAGAGTAAAAAATTGCAGAAATACTAAAAAAGGGTTAGAAATTGCAAAAGCACTCAGAAAGGGTCAGGACTACAGAAATGCCCAAGAAAGGTCAAAAATTGCAGAAATACCCAAAAATGGTCAAAAATTGTAGAAATACCCACAAAGGGTCAGAAACTGTAGGAATACCCAGGAAGGGTCATAAACTACAAATTTCTTGAGATGGATCAAAAATTGCAGAAATACCCAAATAAGGTCCGATCTCAATGAAATTCAAATTCAACGGTCAACCCTTGACCAGGAGCAAATTCAGCCGTCCGATTGAGGACAAAGAAAAAAAAAACAAATTCAATTATTCGCTCGTGACCAGAAGCAAATTCAACAGTTCGATCATAGATTGAAGCCAATTCAATGGTTTGATCGTCAACATAATCAAATATAGAGATCCAAGCGTAAGCAGAAGCCCATTCAATGATCAGATGATGACTGGATGTAAACCCGAAGACCTGATTACATAATCGACATCAAATATAAAAGTCTCAAAAGATCAATTGTAATCTTAACTTTATGTGTTCAATGAATGAACGTCTTCTAATTTCTTGCAAGAGTATGTATCTCTAATAGGCAATTATCAAGATCATGTCACAACCGATAGAGACTAAAAAAGTTTCTTTGATAGTTAATTAAGGGTATTCGGACTTTATGTCGATACAAATAAACACCGACTGCAGTCGGTGGGAAAATATCTAATACCCGAATCCAAAATCGTTTGATAAACCCAATTCGCAGAATCAATAATGTGCATGCTATTTAAATAGCTAATAAATGTGCATTGATGTTCAACAAATGAACATTCTTAAAAATTTTCTGTGTGAAACATGTAATGAGCAAACAAATAATAGTATCCAATTGTGGCTGTTCCTTTTAAAGGATATAATATACAAATCTTTTGTTTGAAGGCACATTGAAAGCAGTTTTAGTTCTTATGGTTTGCATGATGCTCATTTTTTGATCTTGTGAGGATATGATTGTCACTTGTGGAGTTAGATTCATGAAAGTTTGATATATGTTGCGATCTTATGTTTTGCTTAGTTGTCGAAAATGTCTTGTCCGTGGCTAATAGATGTTGTTTGGATGACTAGGAGTGGCCAATATGTATGGGAAGATCACCGTCCACGATCTGGTGTATGGAAAGGGACAAGTGGTGGGGAGGCCATTTCTTTTAGTGGCTGTGATGATCACCAAACCTCTTTTGATACCTCGGTAAAGATGCTTTCCTTGACTTGCTCAATGCTGCCGGAAGTAAGTAATAATATGCATTTGATCAGGTTTTTATTGTTGATCAAGCTATACAAGGACAGGATAAAGATTGTTGTCTGGATTGCCTTTTCATGGTGAAAGCTATTCCTGCTGTCAGAGGCTCTACCTTATCCCTCAAGATTTTCTTTTTGGAATTTTATCTGGCATAAGATGAGATTTCTGTTTAAATAATAACCATTAGTTGATTGATTCCTAAAAAGTAGTGGTAATAATGACTAGAAGGCATCTGCTCTTTTTCTTTTGTTGTGTAGTGTTTGGACATGAATAATAAAATCTTAACTAGAAAGAATAACTTTTTGTAAACTTGTCTCCGACGTCACCACAAGAGTAGATAATAGTCCCATTTTAAGATCTCCGCGGAAAGTGTATCCTCTTCTCCATGTGTATACAATCATAAGAAAATAATCAATGAATTTTTCTCTTCACAAAAGAAACTCCCCACATTCGTGCACAAAAGCTTTTTCAAGTCTCCTTATGATGCCATTCAGTATGGAACCTCCTTATGATGCCATTCAGTATGGAACCCTCATATGCAAGTCCAGTTTCCTAAATTTTCTCTTGCGGCAATTACTTCTCCATGTGGGGCCTTAACCTTGTCATGTAAATTGTCACCTGGTCATGTCGTTGCCGTTTATAGTTCCAAGGAAGAGCCGTAACTACCTTCTTTGGCCCACCTAAACAGAACTTCGCCTTGTTGGTATTTGCTCTCTTCTGCTCTAGACTAACAACTTCAGCATCTGTTTGGCATCTGAGCTGCAGCTTTTTAGAAGATAGTCAAAAGTCACATTTCCTTAGAAAGGTACACAAGGAACCGTCTACCCCTTTGAGATCCTTTAACCTTAGAAGCAAAACCTGGTCACAAGAGATGCTGAGATCATTTGGAGGGGGTGAAAATCCACCAATTGGGAGAGGATTCAGTAGCAGATTACATTCCTTGGAGCAAACCCCAGTGGACCAGGAGTAGGGGTGTAAAATGGGTTGGGTAGATCTGGACCCGAACCACTCACATTTGTTTTAGTTGGATTGGACCCTTCCCTGTACCCGGGTTTCTGATGCGGATATTGAGGGAAGACCTGCATCTCTCATTGTGCCCCCCCCCCCCCCAATTTGTACCCATCTAGCCCTCCCGTTCTCTCTCAGAAACCCTAGAGCCCTCCCTGCTGCAGTGGCGCTACTGGCCTGCGACAGCAACCTCGACCCCTCCTATGAACAGTGCCCCCCTCCTTGTTGCACTGTGGCTATAACCTCCACACAACCTTTGGGCGGGAAGGGCGAAACTGGTGGTCGGCACCATGAAGAGGGAACACAGCGGATGCTGCCGGCGAGAGGGTTCTTCCATTCTGGTTTGGCCGCATCGCCCCACCAGTGGAGCATCCTTGCACATATGGATTGTGGAGTCCCCTTGGGTGGTGAAGATGCACATCATGAACCTTGACATCTCTGATGGGGTGATGGCCTGCCGCAAAGTGAAAGAGTTTAAGGTCTCAAATGGTGATCATAGAGGGGGAGGAGGTGGAGTGGAGGAGCATCCCAACCGAGAAAATTGCTGGGGGCTTCAATGCCTACAGCAGATGTGGGAGCCAGGGATAAGGAGGCAGTGCCAGGTGGTCTACAAGCTCAGAAGGATTTACAAATTCTTCTTTCTTTTATTGTAATATATATCTCGTCCAGTCTGCTAGGGTTGATGTTTCTTTTGAGTTAGCAATAGCTTTCACTTCGTTTTTTCCCCTTCCAGTTCATGGGGTTTGGTTGTGATCTATAAAACTTGCAAGAGGGTGCAAATCTAGTCATGTTCTATGCTTTGTTTTTCCTCCGATTCTGCAGGAGAAGGCAAGAGTGAAAGAACAGAGGGTATCTGATGTGTGCAAGTCTAGATGTGTTCTGTGTTTTGTTTTTCCTCCGATTTTTGCAGGAGGCAAGACTTTTTTTTTGAGTAAAGGGAGGGGGGGGGGCGGTGCAGAATGAGAAAGCAAGATGCAAGAGCGAGAGAACAGGGTGTCTGATGCGTGCAAATCTGGACCTTAAGTGGAACCCATGTAAGAGAACAGGGTGTTGGATGTTGCAAATCTGGACCTTAAGTGGAACCCATGTAAAGAGACATGCCAATTTAGGTCTTATTCGGGTCCATGAGCCCACATGGATCCTCCAAATCCAGGTAGCAAGGAATACAAAGAGATGCCAATTCGGGTCCATACCCGGATCTGCCAAAAGGTTTTGGGTCCGGTCTGGACTGCTTACCTGGGTCCAGGTCTTGTTCGGGTGAACCACGGGACCTAGTGGGGAGGAAGAAGAAATGGGAGGATGGAAAGGGAGTGCTGACATGCCATGGAATACAGGTTGATGACGGCATGTGGTGGCGGTGGGGGGCAGAGTCCAATGATGGCAGAAGCCATGAATGCAGAGGCACAACAGCAGGGAACATGAAGTTAGTGTCGGGGTAATTCATTAGCGTAGCATAAATTAACTAGAAGCAAGTACACAGCTTTATGAACACAAGGACAAGCTCCCAAATATTGTTGTGATAGTCTTATACCATTTGGTTTTCTTGTGAATAGAATAACTGTTGAAGATAGAAGTTCTTCGAGGAAAGATCGGGTAGTAGAGGGTATCTAAGTTTTGTTCACTGTTTTGTGCAAAACCCTTCCAGGAACATTTTTCTGGCATGAGCATAAGTCAATTTGGTATCCCACATGCAGCCTTTTTTTCCTCCGGGGACAGGGACATGAAAGGATGACTCAAAAGAAAACATTTAAAAGAAACACTTAAACGAGAATTCTTGTAGATAATATTAACATCGGAAGGGGCTCTTCTCACCATGGCAGCTTCTTCGTCCGAAAAATCTATGGTAACTTTCTCTGTATCATTGAAATCAGCTCTGACAGTCAGCAACATTTTCTCATAATTTAAATGAGCAGGCTTTTTCAAGAATCACCTCAACTGGTGCAATGACTTACTGTTTTATCCAAGCAATTGAGCGTGGGCAAGGGAACACCTATGGGAGCATACTCAACTCCATGCGATCAACCATTCGCAGTGCAGCTGATTCAATGAGTATTGGTCTCATTCCATCTCTCATTGCCGTGCTCCTCACAGGAGGAAGTTTAGGTGGCAGGCTGAGACAGGTGAGTCCCTCTACTTACATTGTCTTAGCAAATACATATCAATTTCAACAAACATCTCGAATGGGAGTAATTTAGCTGAGAGACTATAATCTATATGAACAGCTTGAATGATAGGCATTTATGGGGTATAAATTATGGGGATAATTATATATATGCCTCTAGAATCTTTCTTACTCTATTATGCACTCCTATATTCTATATAATAAACCGTATTCCATCACATATGCCCCTACCATCATCTACCATTTGTTTAATAGGTGAATTAAAACGGGAGAAAGTTTAATCTGCCCTTGTTTGATATCCCCACCTAATCAAAATGATGACATATATACTCCTAGAATCTTTCATATTCTCTTGTACACCCCTCCAAAACCTTATTTTTACATTTTCAACAGAATGTTCTGTTAACTCTTATAGTATTTGGAACCCGAGGTGGATAACTGAAAGAAAACTAATTATTTTTTGACTATATGTCATAATATAAAGAATGTATGTGATACGCAAGATTCTGGGGTATATATGTAATTATCCCTAGATTACAACAACTCTATGTCTGCCCACATAATTCTTTAAGAGTGTCAATAATCAAGATAATTTCATTGGTTGCCAACAATTATGCCTTTTTGTGACCACGGGAGCCACAGTTGACTGCATGCGAACCATTTGATGTTTATACAAGGCGATTCACTCTGTGATTTGAAGGCTGTTGACCTGTTCCCCGTGGTTCTAGCCTAAATTATAGTATCAGTTTGAATGCTTCTGTGCACTTGCAGTCAGTGAGGATTTCGTCAAGGTAGCTCCCTTCATCCATGCGTTTGCATTTGGGTGCACTGGAGCCATGGAGTCACTTGACTGTGTATTTATTGGGAAATTTTGCAGAAGGTTGGCACCGGCTTATTCTCGCTAGAACCCTAGATGCAGATTTACTTGGATGTGCAGTCATTTTCCACTAACCCGACCACAGAACAGAATCTCGGTTCTTTTCCAGGGGACACTTTCAGGGGTTCTACTTCTACATTCAAGAAAAATGATCGGGCAACCCAGAGGGATCATAATTCGACAGAACATACACGAATGTTTTTATGTTTTATTTTCCCTTGTAGACTCCTACGGTAATATGACTGTGACATCTCTTGTAAGCTTATGGGCAGTTTTATGGGTGTGCATTCCTTCCGCATGCTTGTTATTTTTCCTGTGTTCCATCTCGGTCATCCAACCTGCACCAACCTTCTATCTCAATACAAAAATCTGGTGGCTCTGCAATCGGCGGCAAACTGGGACGAGCTTTTGGAAGTCAGCATTTCACCGGAGGTGGGGGACTCGATCCTATACTTAACCCAAGAGGGAGCACAAGTTGCATCCACGCCATGGTGCAATGTTAAGGCAGGTACACCCCTTGCACGCGAATAGAGGTGTTTAACGATTGTAGAAAGAAAGGGGAAAAAAGTCATCTTGTTACCGTAAAAAATTGATCATTTACGGTGCCCACATTTTTTCGCCAAACTATTATTTGGGAGTCCTTTATTTTTATGGTAGGTATATAGGTAGCTGCATTGTCAAATCTCTTTTCATGACTCCAGTTTTCTCTGATCCAAGAAACTATGATTTAATTTTTTTCCTTCAAATCATCAGAATCAAATGGCCTCGTTTTAAAGTAGGGTTTTTTGCATATTAGTCCCTACAAATATGACGAATTATTTTTTAGTCTTTAAAATCTCTCTATTGTTTAAAAAGTTCTTAAAATTATGTAACTCTGATAGAAAGGTCCGTGTAGTTCATCAACGTTAAAACAATTGGATATTCGATGGAATATTCATCCTTCCGTTAAAAAAAGTTGAAAATCCTAAACTACCCTTACTCATGACCCTTTCCCAGTGAAACCCTTCACCCCACCGCCTGCCACCGCACACCCCACCGCCCTCATACGCAGTCGCAGACGTCCCACCGCCGTTGCAATCTGCGGACTGTCCCCACTGGTCGCCGCAGACGCCCCACCGCAAGGCCCCAGCCGCAGAAGCCCCACCGGTCGACGCTGACGTTCCACTGTCGACGCCCCACCGGCCATCGTCGGCCCTTGTCATCACGACAAATCGACCCTTGTTATTCTCCCCATGTCTGAAATGGTATGCTATTTTGATGGCTAGATTATTCATGCACGACAGGTAATTGATAACGTGTTCGTGTCGTATGCAGTCATCAAATGTTAGTGGAATGCAGTTGTCTCGAGGAGCTGTCGTCTCATCTCGTGTGCCGCCGATGGAATGCAACTGTAGAAGGGGTAATTGTCGGGTTTACGTCTCAAATCGTGAGAGGTCGAAAGGCAAGCGTTTCTATTGTTGTCCGTATGCAAATACTTACGGGGATTACGGTTTCTTTGAGTAGGTTGATGATACTACCTATAATGTTGTGGATGACAAATATCAACTGAAGGCGATGGAAGAATGCATGACAAAGAAATTAGAAAGGATAGAGTTGCAATTGAAAAACTTAAAATTACTGATGTATTTTGTCATATGTGTACTATTTGTCATTTGCCTATTCAAGTGAACGTGTTTAAGAGAGACGTATGCAATGTAAGTCCTATATTGGACATGTAATCGTCTTTACTAGAATGTAATGTCACTTATTATCGTTAGTCTTATATGCCCCATGTGTATGCTTCACCAGCTCATTTCCAGACCAAATGCCTGCCAGTGCATGCTTCACCTGTTCATGCCCATGTTTCACAGACATGTGTGAAGAGTGAGGTGTCATCATCATCATCATCTATGGCCAATGGACATTTAGCAGAGTTCTGCAGAAGAAATTGTGCTGGACTTTTACATAGCTAGACTTTGTGGTACAGGTTAACAGAGGAAGCATCATAATTATGGAAATTGGATTTTATCAGATTTTATTGATCATGGAGTGATGATGAAATAATTCAAAGGGCTAATCTACTAGGGGTTCAAATTAGATCAAAGGTGGGCCAGTTTCTCAAATCATGGAAATCAATTAGTGATGGAAATTTTAATGTTCCAAAACTAAATAAAGGCTTGTGGGAATGAACATCGTCATTAAAAGATGTTCAAAGTGAGTGTGGTGGTTGGATGCAGACAGATATACCTTCTGTTAGCTTGCAGCCCATGATCCAGACAGAAGAGGGTGGAGAGGTGTCGACACCTCCTAATGGAGAGGTCGACCTTTTATGCTCTTAATAATCAAGACATATAGTCAAAGCGGTGTATTCATTAAAAACCCATTCCATTCATTCTCAATAGGTGATTCCAGATATGGACAAAACAAGGCAATTCATGCATTGACAAAGAGGCATCTCATTCAATCACAAATGATTGTTACAATAAGTGCAAAAACAGAAACGACATGATTCAAAAAGATTCTTAATGCATGATATGCATATAGAACTATGTATCTCTCTCCCTTTGTCATCAAGCAAAAGGGTACCATTCACGAACGCAGAGCAGGAGGCGGTGCTGACCTAGATCCTAAACCGGATCCTCTTGATTTATTCAAAGGAATTGCTGTTGGAACATCTCCAATAAGCTTTGATACCTTAATCCCCAGTGAGGCAAATTTGCTATTCATGAGTTGGTTTGTCTGCTTGACAGATGTTTGAACATGTGCAATCTGTGTATTTATGTCCGTAGCCAAGTGCTGCATAGTGTTGAATAAATGATCGAAGTGAGCTGTGACTGTAGAGGGAATATCAGAGCTGGAGCCGGCTGGATGCTGGGAACTAAGCTGCGAGGAGATGTGAACTACTGCATCCTGGAACTGTGAATGTTGAACAGAAAGCTCTTGAATTTGCTGTTGAAGTTCAGTATTTTTCATCTGAGTGTCTGCACGGAATTCCTTAAGTTCATGCATAATAGGAAGCAGCTGTGCACTGACATATACTAGTTGGGTATGAATAAGCTCTTTATTGCAGTTCAGCTTAAAATTTTCACTTTTCATGACAGTAAATTGCTCCTGCATATATTTCATCATATGGGAATGAAGAGAATGATCGGAGCTTGTGCCGGCTTGATCTGGTGCAGATGTTTGTGTATGGAACTCTGGAGGTGCATCTGACTCTCTGAATATCTGAGGAGGTGAAGAGGGTGGAGAAGTTCCAAAAGGAACTATAGGTCCAATGTGTGTGTCTGGAGTAGCCTGAGGTTCGGTTGAGGGAACTGTTGGACCTTGTAATGTCTCATAGCCTGGAAGATCTCTTACTATCATGTTTCCTTTCTTCTTGTAATGCATAAACGTGCCAATGAATTTCTGACATTAGACATTGGTCCTTGGAATTATCTGAACAGGTTCATCTTCCAATGGAATTCCAACCTTGATGAACACAACAGTCAAGGCACCAGCATAGGGTAGATTTCTCTTTTTCGCAAAGCAGCCAGACATCACATGCATAACTATTTTGGGGAGGCATACTTTCACATGTTTTAACATACAATAAAGCAAAAACCGTTGAGTCTCAGTAAGTCTGCTTCTCCCTCCACCTTGTGGTGTGATGATCGTAGTGAGCATGTGATGTAGTAGGCGTTGCAAAGGAGGGAACTGATTGGTGTTTATGGATGTTATATGAATGTCAGACTTGATAGGTTTCCCAGCTATAGTAGTGTATCCTTCTTCCAAATCATAGGAGAATTCTTGTTCTGTCAATCCTTGTTTAGGAATGTGCCATGCCTTGTAAAATAAACGGGGTTGCACATGAATGGTCACACCCTGAACCACAGTCCACACCTGACCATCTTTTTCAGTCCATGCATTTTGATACCATTCCCGGACTAGTCTAGGATAGTACACTGTATGTGTACTCATAAACTCAACCCAGCCTTGAAATTCAAATATAGGTAACAGTTCAGGAAAATCATGTACCATCTCTTGGTCAGAAAAATCTACATACCGAGGAAATAGTATCCGTGAGGGATCATTGTCCTGGGGTTGAAATGAATCTGATGTATCGGAATCAGATTGGTCCTCGACCTCCTTGCCTTTCTCTTTGGTGGACAATCTTTTCTTTATAGCTGCTTGTTCCTTTTCTCTGGAAGATTTACGGACTGCTGGTTTGCTCCTTGTAACAGGCTGTTCCTGCGCTGTAGAGGTCTTGCGGGCAGCTGACCTTTTCTGCCGAGGAGGGGCATCTGACTGTGGCGAGGGTGCACGGACGGAAGCAGAGTCTTGTGGTCCTCCCTATGCAGCCGGCCAGTCATGGAGCCACTTCGTCCGTGGTTCCTTTGTGATTGAATCTGGACCTCCGGCTTGTTTTCCTCCGGCGGTGGCTGTTTCTTTCTTCCCTCTGGTGACCGGTGGCGCCATTTGCAAAAATAGGGCACAAGGGGATGGAAGGGAAGAAGGGCGTGACGAGAGGAAGAGGTGCACCCACGAGATGTTGGCGGTTGTCGACCTCTCGAAGGGAGCCTCCACCGGTTGAATTGATTGGCGGCCACAAGATGTGAGAATGAGAAGGTGAACCCGGGGGGGGGGGTGACCAATTATTTGGGTGAGAGTGAATGGGTGAAAGTGAATGAGTTTATACCATCCTGGTCAACCGTGGTCAAATGACCTAAAATTTGGTGGACTTAAAGTGTCGACCTCTTGAAGCGTCGACCTCTCTTGCTTGAAGTGTCGACCTCTTGACATGTAACAGAAGCTTTGCTCTATCATTGGCTACTTCAAGCCACAAAGTTGCAGGGCATCTTCTTTGAAAATGCATTGTTTTGTGCTTCCACATTATTCAGCCACTCGTAAGGCCTTATATGAGGATACAAAAAAGTAAGGCTTTTCATCACAAAGTTGCACTATTAACAATTCTTGAAATGTCGACCTCTCTTGTTTGAAGTGTCGACCTCATCAAAAAGTAAGACTTTTCATCACTGCACTATTAACAATTGATGGCTTCTTGAAGTGTCGACCTCTCTTGCTTGAAGTGTCGACCTCTTGACATGTAACACAAAGATGCAGGGCATCTTCATTGAAAATGCATTATTTTGTGCTTCCATAGTATTCAGCCACTCGTAAGACTTGCTGATGTATAGACTTGCTGATGGATGTACAGACTTGCTGATGGATGTATAGACTTGCTGGATGTACAGACTTGCTGATGGATGTATAGACTTGCTGGATGTACAGACTTGTTGATGTATAGATATAGAATGCACTGCTCATGCACACAACCTGTTCGATGAAATGACTAACTGTGTAAACAGATGCACAATGACATCATATGCAAGCAACAGGATGATGTACAGACTTGCTAGAGCCGAGTGTACAGACTTGCGAGAAGAGTGTACAGACTTTGAATGCATGCAATGGGATGATGTACAAACTTGCTAGAGCCGAGTGTACAGACTTTGAATGCATGGAGCACACGGGCTGTACAGACTTGCTGATGTACAGACTTGCTGATGGATGCATAGACTTGTTGATGTATAGACTTGCTGATGGATGTATAGACTCTGTCAAAGCCGAACTGTGTACATAGGAAGTGTCGACCTCTCTTGCTTGAAGTGTCGACCTCTCATGGAGGGTTTGGATTTTGGCATGACACCTGCTGCTGTCAATATCATTATTTCCAGATCACATAATTATTTCTTGGCTAATTCTCATTAGGGCTTTTTGCATATACCATCATCACTTGCCGTGCATCTCTGCACCAGTTAGTTACCCTTGCAACCATTGTATCATTCATATCAAATCATCACAACACATGTATCATTCATTTCAAACCAACACAAACCATCTATCATTCATACCTGGTTTAACCCCAGCACAAAACTACAACTATCATTCATATCACCAACAAATAAACAGATACTTGTATCATTTACATCAAAACTTCACAATCCATAAAACTTGTGCGATGAGTTCACATTGAGGACAACAACACATAAAACGGATATGAAATATTGTTCTTCAATATCATTCTTCACATCCGGTCGGCAACAACATTCTTCACATCAGCCAATGTCCTGTACGTGTGACAAAGAGAGGGTGTTAACTATTAGAAATAACCTAATCTTCACCTACAAGTTAAAAAATATATTTTAAACTCACAATTTAGCAGGAGTTGTTGGAAGTTGAACATGGAGGAATGCTGATCAAAGTTAATGGATGCTTGACTGTCCATATTTATCACCATGTGCACACGAATGTCTCCTCCGCTAGTGCTGTTGGAGCCCGGTGCCTCCACTAAAATTGTGCGATCTACATGAGTTATACTTGTATTAATATCAGTCTAATTCTTATTTCAATTTAGAAATTTAACATGTGTGCTAACTTACCTCTCCCCCAACTGCTTCCTTCAGTGCTGCCTCTGCTGGTACTTCTTTCCTGGGTGGTACCTCTCCTAGCCCTCCCGTGGGTCTGACCTGGACCAACCGAAGTTGCAACTTGTGGCCCTTCACCACCATCACTAGTTTGAGCCTGAGTAGCCCTACCACTAATTGTTACAAACCTGGGTGGTCTTCTTGGGCCTTGCCTACAACATAACTTTCAATATTATGCACAAAGCAAATCAAATAGACAAAATACAAATCATAATTGCAATACAAACTTACTTTCGTGCCACAGTTGTGGAACCTACACCAATGTCTGTAACTGCACTTTCTGGTCCTGGGAGGGGTTCTTTGCAAGTATTTTTATGGTGGCCCCATTGTCCATATCTTTTGTATTTATGGGATCTCCTAAGTACCTTTTGATTTTCATCAGCATCTCTAATCCTCTTCTTCCGAGGGTGACCTCGGGGTTTTTGGCAGCGAGGAGGAAGCACCTCAACAGATTCTACAGTCTGCAACATGCTCTTACCTGGCAATGGTTGTATTGACTTTGCATATGTGGCTTTATATGCCTCAATTGAATAACATCTATCAACAAATTTTTTAATTTGGAGGCCCCTACGTGCATCAACAGCAGCAGCAACATGTTGGCAAGGCAGCCCAATGACTTGCCATTGACGACAAGAACAATACATCTCGTCCAATTTAACAACACACCTCTCATACGGACCTTCCACATCATCCATAAAATCAGTGGAATATCTGACTGCATATTTTCCCAACTTCCTAACAATTGCATTTAAATAGGCAACAGCCCGTGGCACAAACTTTTCTTTGATCCTACATGCATATCTCCTCCTGTGATCTATTTTCACCATAATTTTCTGCCTAATTCCATCTAACATGTCTACAAGTGGTAGGCCTCTCGTATCACCAACAAATGAATTGAATGACTCTGCTACGTTATTAGTGATGTAGTTTAGCTTACCCTTGTCATTAAAATGACATCTTGACCAGGCACAACGCAAACTTTCTAAATAGGAAGCCGCCTGTGGATCTAGTTTCTTCATCTCAAATATAGCTGCTTTATATTCTTGAACAATGTAAGATTTTGCTGCTGCCCATGCAGCATTCTTGAAACCTGAGCCCGGCCATTTCTTCTTAAAATTCCTGTAAAGGTGCCACATACAAAACCTACAAGCAATTCGAAATTACAATCTCATCAGTAATATAAAACCTATAGTCAATGTCATTAAAATAAATAGTCACTCAATTCATACATTATGAAAAATAAAACTAGCATTAGATCAAACATTGTAAAAGGAGAAACTTAATTACCTATGCTCGGCACCTAGAAAGATATCTGGGACAGCTACCTCAATGCCCTTTTCCATATCAGAAATGAATGTAATCCCTGTCGGATTTCCAATAGCGTCCTTCAAAGAATGTAAAAACCATGTCCATGAGTCTATACTCTCCCCCTCAACAACACCATAGGCAACTAGGAACAAACCATGATTCCCATCAAGAGCAACTGCAGCCACCAAGATCCCAGTGTAATACCCTTTTAAGTGGCATCCATCTATGCCCAACACTGGACGGCAGCCATCTTTGACACCACTAATACATGCCCCTAAGGCAATGAACATCATCTGGAAACAACCATCCAATCCAATCTTGTACTGTACAACTGAGGAAGGGTCGCTCTGCTTTAATTCATTCAGTAGCTGTGACAAATGCTTGTACGTTTCCTCAACCTTCCCAAACACATTCTCCTTTGCCGACTCTCGTGCACGCCAAATGCGGTGATAAGGGATTGAAATATTGTAAGACTTCAATAAATCAGCTTGCAACTTTCTTGGAGGTATGTCAGGATTCTCCTTCACTGCTTCCAATACCCTGGCTGAAATCTAAGATTTGGATGCCATCTGCTATCACACCTAGATGTGGCTGAACATGTGTGCTTTTCCTGCATTATTTTGACTGCAAAAGTAACTCCATCTTGCAGCCTTGAGGCATGCATTCTCCATTTGCATATAACATTTGCACATACAACAGTAATTCTCATGCTGTCATTTTTCACTTGCTTGAACTCAAATTGATTTTTTATAGCATGCTGACGTAGAGCAATCCTGTACTCCTGACTATTTGTAAATAGAGAACCAACTGATATATCTGGAGTCTCTTCATCAACCTCCAACAAATCTCCATCATCATCTGAAACTCCTCCATCAATATCTGATTCATCTGAGGGACATGGCCTTGAATGATAGCTGTCCTCAATGTGTACCTCATCAGAATCAGCCACACTCTCGTCAGATTCGCTGTACTCATCTTCATATGCAACAAATTCTGAGTCAATGTCCTCAACTTCAGAACATATCCTTTTTTTTAAAATATGATAATCCTCATCAACTACAGGGGCAGGGGCAGGGGCAGGGGCAGTGGTAGGGGCAGGGGCAGGGGCAGGGGTAGGGACATCATGAATAACCTCATCACGATGAACAACTGCAGCATCATGAACAAACTCAGGATGATGACCAACCTCAGCATCATCATCCATCTCATCAATGTTAACAAATGTCTGGGAATGGGCCTGAGTAGACTGGCTGGCCATACCTTTCTGTGGAATATTGGTTGGCTGTAAGTCTAATGGCCGACTGTCCAATGTGCTAACATATATGGTCATCTTCCCTACGGGCAAATGGGCTTTCATCACCTCATATAATTGAGCATCTGAAACTATTTCCTCATACTTAACAGGTCTGCTATTAGGCAATTCATAATAAAATTCTAAACAATGTGTACTTGCCCACTTAGATATATGTCCCATATCCTCAATTAATATGCATCTACTGTAGTAATCAGGATATGCCACGACTGTCTTGCTCTGACCTAGTGCATATGCCCTCCTCCCAGACTTAAGAGTTTTCCAATAACCACCAAATCTATATGTCAACTTTAATGATGGCTCTCGTTCTCTCATTTTCACAATCTAACAATCTGAAGACAGAAATAAACTCTTTAGAACAGTTATCCACATTACAAAATCAGCACGTATACCCAATAATCTGAGTACAATAATAACATTCTTAACTAATATGAATTGAGTGACTAAAAAATATTAAAGTAAATTTTTTTGACAGAACCATAAAGAAATTGCACCCGTGAATTCAGACATCTACAATTAATAACAAAACTTTTTAGAGCATTAAATAATCTAACAACATTATAGTAAAAAATGACATAACAACAATCTTATCCCTAAACCATATAGAAAGAAAACAAAAATTGATGTCCTTAATATTTCGACTCTGTAAACGTATAAAATGCATGAGTAAACATTTATATTTGCAGATCATACTATTATATGCATTTTTACTAAGTTATTCATCTGTGTGTGTATGAGGGCTCTGATCATCAGGCTGGGATGCTACGTCAAAATCTACCTTAATGTGCTTATATTTCGCAATGTAGTCTTGCCCTTTGTCTCTACTGCTAAGTCAGACTAGGTAATTAAACCACGACTTTCTTTGATATGCAAAATTCCAATTGGTTGAGAGGACAGGGTCGGTGGAGTGTGAGGTGGCAGCAGCGCCTGACGCGTACCGGAGTGGAGCCGGAGGTGTGTGGTCCAGACCTGGACGTGGGGTGGTGACTACGGTGATGCGGCGTCTGAACGAGGGCGGTCGTACGTCTACGGCAACAGATGGGGTGCCGTGAAGCGCCGCGGTTGTTACGTACAGGTTTGGGCAATGGCGATGGTGCCTAATCGACCTTGGCGGTGGCCGGTGGTCGTTGCTGTCGCGACGACCCATAGAGTGAAATCAACGGAAATGGCGACTATGTACAGGGGGAAGGGAAAGAGGAGGGTCTGGTTCTGTGGTGTGCCCTAAGGACTCAGTTGGAGGATTACTACGGCCATTACCCTCGATTAAGCAAAGGTGGGTTTATCTTTTCAGCAACTAAGATAAAGGTAATTAAACTTATCGTCGACGATAAAAAAGATAGGAACTATTTAGTTTAACGGTAACATTTACAAGGACTTTTTAAACAATAGAGAGATTTTAAGGACTAAAAAATAATTCATCATATTTGTAGAATTAATATGCAAAAAACCCTTTAAAGTAAACTAAGAATCTATGGGAGCCCAGTGAGTCATATACTGAAAGGGAAGAATGCCAGACATGCTCGTGTTTCACGGATTACGGTGGTCCGTCTTCGTAGTTCAACGAAACTGAAAACCTTTTCTAAGTTTTACAGCTGACAAACGAGTTGCTACATACCAAATAGTCAAGTACGATTCAGAAGAGATTGCGAAAACAACTCGTCCAAGTAACTGGCTCTTTTAGTTTCATCGATGGAAAAAAACCCTGGTAACCCCCGCCAATGTCCCAAGAAGACATTAACCATCTCGGGGGTGGCGGAAAATTGGTACTTTACCAGCCGCATGATCTTTCTATTGAAAAACTTTTGGTACTTTACGAGCCGTCGGATCTTTTAGGAGCAGTCGTATTATCCAATTAAAAAGCTTCCCAACTCCAGAACCTCGCTGAAAACTTTGCCAGCCCCGAATTTTGCCGACAGTTTCGTGGAAACGCAGGGCTTTCATTAACAGAAGGCCATAAAGGCATGGCAAGATTGAGAAAAAAATAATTAGGCATATATACTAAACACCTCTTCTCGCTGATGCTAAGAATTAAGTTGCCTGCTTGACATCCTTCCTTCCAATTGTAGCAAACGGGCAAAAGATACCAATAAGATAATTCAAGAAACAAAAAGGGGTGGGGGAATATATTCCGGGAAGCAGTATCCTAAGAACCCTAAACATGAATCACTCTCCTCGTATGGAGCACCTGCAACTCTAAAGAAAGGCTTCCAACTTCTTCGCCTTGATGGGATGTGGTGGCCGGAAATCCTCCAACTGTAGGCTGGAGCTTGTGCGGATCTCATTCAAGACGGCGTCACCCTTCTCAGTTCTTATGATCTCCAGGGTGCTACCAAGAACTTCGGATGCAAGCCCGATGTCAACAAGACGTCCCGGTTCCTCACCACCTTCTTGTATCAATCCTCCTATCTCCCTCAAAGAGAGAACATTTTCTACAATTACCTTTGCAAATATGCGCCCTAGAAATTCCCCTGCCCTCGGGGCGTCGTTAACAGTATCCTCCAATGAACCCAGAACCGATTCAAAACTGGACAACAGGGAAGACACGTAAGTATTTAAACCAATCAGTTAGAGGCAAGAAAATAAAATTAGTGGTGTGTAACAGATGGCAATACCCTTGGAGGAGCTGCCCTTGACTAAGCAAGCCATCCCGAGGCTTGGAGAGGTGGATGAGAAGCTTAGCTAAAGAATCCCTATCAATATCCTTTCTCTCAAAGGAATCTGTGACCCACAATGATACCATATCAGGGTAGAAACTCGGGGAATTCAGCTCTCTGACACACAAAATGACTTCCTTTTCATCTTTGGCACTGCAGAAGCACGTTCTCAGGTCGTTAGAAATTGTTATATGTGGGCCAAGAAAATTAAAGAACAGACAAGAAGCACACATCCTGTTTTTTAGTCAGAAAACGACGTGGACATAGTTGTAGCAGGAAGAGTGTATGGTTACGACCAAAAGAACTAGACCCAGATATCTAATGAATCAACACATTTAAAAATGTAGTTCGATCAAATGCAGAATCATGTAATAGAGAAACAAAGCCTGCAGTTGCAGAATCAACTAATGAAAAGGTAAAGTTTCCATTTATCAGCTGACGCAGTATTTTTATGTTTTTCGTCATAGCCATGGTCGCATGCCATTTGGTACCACGAATCTCTAAGTCATGCCACTTAATATAGGTTATGGTCCAAATCTTCATCTTATGAACTACATAGCCACTCTTCTTCTCATATATACATCGCAGGCATGCATAAACAATGCCAGTGTTCCCAGCAGTCTAGTCAAATGTGTGCCACAACTGAGACTTTTGTATCTCGCAGAAGGCCCAACATGTAACACCACTCCAAATCAGCATATTTCTGCCCTGGTTTGAGATCAGAACACAAAATGGGCAAATCCTGCTTCCAAGGTCGAGAAAAGACATTGCTTATATGGCAAATGACAAGTGGAAGTTCAAGGGGAAAGAGGCCACAACACATGGGATCAAAATAACTAATTAGGGATGAGTTTTACTACAAACTGAAAGATGGCACCTCCGGGCTGGAGACATAGGTGATGAAGGGCGCCAGGTATGGAATAATTACACCAAATATGCCCCTCCATTTATGGAGAGAAAAGGTGGTCAAAGTGGTAAGGATGTGGGCATGATATTCAGGTGAAGATCAGAGTATAAAGGAGGTGCAAGATCTGAAGGTTTTGACGTTGAACACAAACAGGGAGTTGACAGAGAGCCCACAACAGGTGATTTTTTCTGTATGGAACAGGTGTAACAGGTAGGTGGTGGATGTGAAACAGGGTAGTGAGAGCAGCGTGGAAGGCAAGGGTAACGAATGCCTGAACCTAATATTCAGTTATGAAGCAAATTCAGAAGTGTACAGTCTAGCAAAAGATATACTTTGATAGTGTACAGAAATTGTATGGGACAAGGGCAGAAAGCAATGTCATGGTGGCAGTATACATATCCAACATATTGCACATTCAAGGTCTGTTTTGGTTCAGGTGAATATGTAGGATACAAGTGATGGATGCTTGGACGTTGGTTACTGGATGTCTTTTTTTTTTTGGAAGACCGAGAGTAAACCCACCCACCCACCCTGTTGTTGGATATGGGTATATGAGCAAGAGGTGCGGGGCAACAAGAAAATCAAATATGAAGATAACATGTCGACGATCTGGGGAATGACCAATAACAGTGTACACTATGGGCAGTTGTGCACAATGAAAATGCATCTTCAAACAGATGCAGTGTATGCACGGCCTTTCTGGTTTCGGCCTCGCAAGGGCCCAAGATAAAATCTCCATGTGAAGAAGGAATGATGATGATGATGAAGCAAATAGGTAGGCAGAGGAAGATGAAGAGCTTGCGTTTGTTGAAACATGATGATCATCCTGATGGCAAGGGCAAGGAAAAGAAAAACAAACAGCAGTAAACATGAGGTCAGTCACCTTGATGGACTGATGGATTTTGTATAAGCAACTCTATTACATGGAAAAGCAGAACAGATGGAATAGTTCCCCTATCTACTGTGGATGGCATGGCTGGAAAAAGCGAAAGAGGATGTTACCAGTACCCTTGTCTTCAACAGCCTATGGTAGGCCCAAACATAGTCTGTGCATCAGACTAGAAAGAGAGAGAGAGCACTGATTGAGATTTGAAAGGGAAAGTATGGCAATAATGTTGAATAAGTGTACTTTATTTGCAGTTCGGGGAATTGGGGAACGTTTCAACACTTAAGGTAAGAGGGGAACTATTGGACTATAAGTGGAGTTTTGGATATATCATACTTTGAGAATAGATGAGGAAATTACCAACGGATGGTCTCTCCAACAGAGTCCCAACAAAATCAACTGCGGCCTTCCATAAACTAAAGGATAGCTTCTCCAAGGCCACCTCAAAACGGCCTTTTCAATACAATATCTGTTTAAGACTCAAATGTCTCTTAATAGAAGTGCTCTTAAATCGGCGGCAGCTTCGCCTTGTATTATGTCCGACTAGATACATAAAGTAGATAAATATTTTGCATCACGTTAATATTTTACAATTAATCAAGTTTTCATTTGGCATAAGATTGTAATTGACATCATTCTCAAAAATAGTTGAAAGGGAATACTGGTCAAAGTACAACATGCATTTCCCATGAAATATTCAGAGACAGAAATGATCCATCAAGAAATGATCTGGAAATGACCCAAAAACACACGTGGAAAATGAAAACACGAACAAGGATCAGGTTTGGGAGAAGAAAATAAAAAGAACACCAAATGAGTTTGAATAAAAATGTTTAGGGTCCCCTTGTAACTTGGTGGCTACTATTGTTAATTGCCACAGGCACCTGGTAGCCACAGTGGTGGCAGCACATACCAACAGCCGTTGGTAGTGAAAAGCCCTGGTGGCTGCCCAAAGTGGTGGCTCTTGGTAGTGGTTGCCATACCTGGTGATCATAGAAGCTACTGGCCCCGCTCAACAGCAGCTACCGGAGTAGACTGGGACCTTTCACACGAAAGAAGGCACAGAAAAAGCATAAGTTTCATCCCTCTCACAAAGACCAGGGTGATATTAGATTATTTGTAGAGCTGAAATTTTCTACTTTGGCCCCTCATCTAGAGCCATCAGACATGTAACAATGAACCTTTTCTTTTCTTGAAAGTGTCACCAAAATTCTACAAAGCAACCTGTGAAGCCTTAAAATGTGCCAAAAGCCAGTCACACAAGTACACCGTTACATGAGACCCATCTCAACATTCCTCGCCGACAAAGGACCACCCGGGAACCAAAGACAATGTCATGCCCTTAGCCCACTCGACTCACCTGACAGAAGCACCAATCTCACCCCACCACCCCCAAAAAAACAACAAAAAGAATCAAGTAGACTAAAGACCCTTTAACCAGTCAGTCCCTCAAGCTGTCCAATGGACCCTCAAAGGTCTGCTACCGGTGTCCACCGGAGGTCTCTCCGGGAGCAACCCAGCTGTTTCTCGCCGGGAAGCTCTTCCAGGAAGGGGAGGAATCTGGTTCACAAGGTCTGCTACCAGTGTGGAGGCAGGAGGCATCTCCAGTGCTCCTGTGTTTCGCTGATAGTAAGCAAGGGGGCGTTCGTCCAGCCGGGCAGGTCCTTCGCGGATGTCCTGCGGAGCAGTCCTTCCTGCTGGAACCAGGTCAAGGATGGTAAGGGTTGTTTGGAAGCGGAGGCTCTGAGCCCGGAGGTGGTGCTAGGGAGGTTGCGCAGGATGAGGCGATGCCTCAAGGTGGAGGTGGTCGAAGGAGTAGTGGATGCAGGCCGGGTGCAGCGGGTGTTAAATGGGCGGAGGCCTGCCGGTGAGGGCAGGGAAGTGGTGCCGACTGGCGGCCGGATGTCCCTTGCAGTGGCCACCAATGAAAAGGATGCAGCAGCCTGGGCCAAGACGGTTGTTGCGGCGGCAAAGGGCACCCTGCTCAAGTTGAAGGCCTGGTCGCTCTCCACCGGCACCTACCCCGATCCTAGAGGCTGCCGGCTCAGAATCCAGCTCGTAGGGATGTCCCTCATCCTCTGTGATGAGGCGGGCGTCGAGGCATTGGTTAGGAGGTTCGGTCGCTTGGAGCATTGATCTGTCGGCTTCTCGGAAGGAGGGGCCCTTACTTCCTTGGAGGCAGTGTTCTGGGCGTCTGGGCCAGAGAAGGTTACTGTTGTCGTCATGACGGAAATCGTCAGAGCTCTTTTTCCGGTCCAGGTCTGCATCATGCCGGAGCAGCAGTGCTTGAAGCCGGTGGCGACATCTCGTGGCGGCCCGGTTGCAAAACTAGGTCAACCACCAAGACGCAGGCGGGAGGATGACAAAGGCATGGGGGTACGTGGAGCTCACCCAGCCCCCCATTCAAATTTTGAATGGGCGGTGCCAGGCGAAGACTGTAGAGGTTCGTTTTCTGGGCGGCGTGAGGCCATTGGTGGGCCGAAGGGTAGGCTTGTGCAAGTGTCCGGGCCGATGGAAGGTGGGCCTACATACCAAGGTGCAGTCCATTCGATTGCGGGTCAGGGGAAGAGCCCACTAGGGGATGGCAGTTTGCAGTCGGGCGGCAGGTGGTGACTCGGGTCGACCCATACCTGTGACTTACCCGTTATCAGAAGTCACGGAGTTATCGGCCCGAGCGTTCCGATAACGGTCATCTCTCCAACCCGTTAGGGCAGCCCTCTAGCCCTCAGCTGCGGGCTCTTATGCAGGTCTCCGACAGCATGTTATCTGTGGGGTAAAGCCGACAGGCTGCCACCAGCGGAGCCAAGTTGTTGGTGACCTAGCTCACTCCTGTCACGAGTGCCCTTTGCTTATGACAAGGGGTCCCGACTTCGTCGCCTTGCTCCGAGTCTCTGGCGAAGTTTTGCCCCGACATTGCGGCGTCCTACACCCCTGCTTTGGGAGAGGAAAGTGGGGGCCTCTCCACGGCTACGGTAGCCAGTGAGGGGGGATCCATCCCTGGGCTCCCCCGTCTGACGGAGTCCGGATCGCCGGACCCGGCTATCGACTGTTGTGCTCCGGAGGAGGAAAAATGTCGTCTTTAGGTTGGAGAATGTGACGTTCCCGGGCGCATTGCCAGCGGCCGACAACAGTCCCAATAGTCGGTAGCCAGAGATGCTGCCCTTCTCGCTATGTGTTGGCGGGGAGTCCCCAGCTGTGAAATCTGCACAGGCTTTGCTTCTTAGGGATGGGCTCTTCTCTCTAGAGGAAGCGGGGGGTCTGTTAGACTCTAGTGCTCTTCTGCCAGCCATTGCTGCTTCTGTCGGGCCTCTGCCTGTGAAGGAAGAGTTGTTGATGCCGCAGCAAGCGCCTATCCAAAGTGAACCAGACACTATCCAAGAAAGCCCCCTTTCTGGGCTGGAGCTATTGTTGGTGGATGAGGAGGGAAGTGGGGGGGCAGGGCTGCAACCTGTAGGGGAAGAGTGGAGATGCTGGGAGGCTGTGGGAATGGAGGAAGTGAGGGAGATGCTAGGGAAAGTGCAGAAGATGGCAGGGGAATAGGTGAGGGAGGTGGCGAATAAGGTGAGCATTCGTATGCGGCTGCGGAGAAAGATGTAAGTGGGACCTTCTCTAAAATCACAAAGAGATGGCGAGCGAGTATCAGAGCCCACGTGAAGGCGGACATGGAAGGAGAGAAAGGTGGGGAGGAGAGGGACATCCCAAGTTTTTAATGAAGATCATCTCATGGAATGTAGGGGGGCTTCAAGGGGTGCAAAAAAAAGGGTGGTGAAGGAGCTGATTTGGACATGCAAAATTGATACTCTGTGTTCAAGAGATCAAGTGTGCAGGGATGATTTTATGAGGGAGATTAGAGGTGCTACACTCCCTGGAGGGGTTGGTTCCCCGGTGGTGGGTAAGTCTAGAGAGATTATGATACTCTAGAACCCCATGAAGTGGGAGAGTTGGTGATGGATAGGTTGGTTAGTAGGTGGGTCATCTCTCAACACTTTAAACAGATGAGAGATAGTTTCTCTTGGAACTTCAGAGAAGCAACTTTTGTGGGATGACTTGATCTGCCACCACCTTTCCTTTAGTCAGCCTTAGTGTGTTGGTGGAGACTTTAATGCAGTGGTCGCCCTTAGGAGAGGACGGGGGACAACACGTATTCTGGTGACATAGAGGATTTCAAAGACTTCATCCGCGAGACAGCGTTGGTGGACATTAGCAAGGCTCATAGTCGGTTCACTTGGTCCAACCTACGAATAAATGTTTCCTGCTCAAGGTTGGACAGATTTCTGGTGTCTGTTGATTGTAAGGATCACTTTCCCTTTGTGCTGGTACTCCTTTGGCAAGGTCTACTTCAGATCATAAGCCCATCCTCTCAAAGACCAACAATATGAATGATAGCAATCACAGCTTCAAACTTGAAAAGTTGTGGTTCAGAGAGTCTGATTTCATAGAGACTACCATAGATGCCTAGAATGTACAGGGTGTGGGTTTCTCTGCTATGGCTACTCCAGTTAGGAAGCTTCAGCCTACTGCTCGAGTGCTCAAGACTTGGGGAGAAAACAAAAGCCTTCCAAGTAGGGTAGCGAAGGATGGAATTCTTTAACAAAGATGAAATTCTTAGACAGATTGAGGGTCTGGATTGTCTGGAGGAGACAGAGCTACTGGATGATGATGACAAAAGACTCGGGGATACCTTGAGGGAGCAGTTGATGAGATCCTCTCTAGCCAGGCGATCTACTAGAGACAGAGGTCGGGCGACAGATGGATTAAAGAATGAAATAGGAACACTGCTTATTTCCAACGTATTGCTTCAGGAAGGAAAGACAACACCATTACTTGCATCAGGGTGGGTGACCACTCCTATTCTGATGAGGATATTAGGAGGCAGGAGAGAGATTTCTACTCTAGGTTATTCACTAAGGACGAGCACTGCATGCCGAGGATTGCAGACGATCTTCTTCCCAATCTTTCCTTTGAGAAGAGAGAGACTATTCTCGTAGTTTTTCAGAGGAGGAGGTCCACCAGGCAATCTTCTCACTTGCAGGGGATAGAGCTCCTAGGCCGAATGGCTTCCCGCTGGCCTTCTTCTAGAAGTGTTGGGAGGTCATCAAAGGTGACTTACTAGCAACTATGAGAGAGTTTCAAGAGAGGAGGGCACACTCGGGGGGTATCAATAAAGCTCTCCTAGTGTTGATCCCTAAAAAGTCGGGGGCTCAAAAGTTTTGGTACTTCAGACCCATTAGCCTGTTGAATGTTACTTACAAGATTATCACTAAGCTGCTGGCAGGGAGATTAGGCTAGTCAGTAGTTTTCAGGGCATCTTCATTAAGGGGAGACATATCCAGGTTAACTTCATGGTGGCCCATGAGTGTTTATTTGCTATGAAGACCCAAAGGAAGAAAGATGTGATCTTGAAGCTAGATTTTGAGAAGAGTTATGATAGGGTCAACTGGCAGTGTCTGTTTGATGTGTTGGAGAAGATAGGCTTCGGGGAGAAATAGATTAGATAGATCAAGGCTTGCATTTCTTCTACGTCCTTTGCAATCCTTGTGAATGGAAAGCCGTCTTCCTTTCTCTATAGTGGGAGGGCGATTCACCAGGGGGACCCGATGCCGCCTTCTCCTCTTCGTGCTTGTGGCTAATGTTTTGAGCAGGGTATGACAGAGAGCTGAGACGGCTAGTCTGATTAAAGAATTTCATGTGGACGAAAGTGGTCCCATGTTTTCTCACATGCAGTATGCAAATGACACCATTTTGTTCTTAGCTAAGGGAGGACAACAAATTTAAATGGTTCGGCTCTTGTTGGAATTGTTGGAGGAGGTAACTGGCCTTAAAGTCAACTTCAATAAAAGCTTGCTAGTAGGACTGGACATGGAGTAGTGGCCTCTTCGGAGGGCAGCTTGCATTACATGTGCAAGATATGAGAGTTTCCTATCTCGTACCTGGGCCTCCCACTGGCTCCGAGTGCTTTTCACTGTGCAGATTGGCTTCTTATTGTTCAGAGATATGAGTCCAAGTTGGTAAGATAAAAGGCAAGGTTGTTATCTTATGAAGACAGATCAGTCTTATGCAGATCTGTTAGATAATCTTCCTATCTATTTTCTTTCCATGTTCTGTATGCCGAAGACAGTGGCGAAGAGGATTGAGTCTATTCAGGGGAGGTTCTTTTGGCATGCCAGTGGAGGGAGATGCAAAGGGTGGCATGACATTGTTTAGGGAATGGTGGCTATTTGTAGAGAAGTGGGAGGCCTGGGGATCAAAGATGTGAGGGACTTTAATCTAGCACTCTTGTGTAAGTGGCTGTGGAGGTTGGGGGTGAAGGAGGATGGGCTGTGGGCGCAAGTGATCACGCAGAGATACTATCACAGGACAGGAGGAGAGTTCGAGTCTTGGGCCCTAATATATAGCATAGGACCTCCCCTCTTTGGCAAGGTCTCGACTTAAAGGGATTTCATCTATTCCGATATCCAAGACCGACTAGGAAAAGACGACTAAAGCCTTTTTTGGAAGAACAAATGGTGTGAAGACTTCACTTTGAAGGCCTCCTTCCCCAACCTCTTTGCGATTTCAGTTGCCCCCTTGGAGACGGTTTCTTAGGCCTTCGACTCCCAACTTTCAGAGGGAACCTAGGCTCCAACCCTTAAAAGGGACCTCATGGATGATGATTTGGAGCAACTCCAAGACCTCTCCTTTCATCCTCTATCATATAAAGAGGATGAGTGGTCATGGAGACAGAGAAAGGAGGTACTTTCTCGGTCTATTCTGCCTATGTCATTATCTTCGATGGAGGTGTTCATCATAGTCTCTACCCTCAGATCTGGAGACCGAAGAGTCTGTCGAAGATGAAGCTACTTTCTTGGAGGATCTCTCATGAAAGATTACCTACTCGGGATAGACTGAGTCGGTTCCTCCCAAGTATCTTGTGTGGAGCGGACGTCGAGACCTTGGATCACCTGTTTTTAGGCTGCACCTACTCACAGGGGGGTGTGGGGAGCGCTTGCTAGGAGGTCTTGCAGTGGCTTCTGACAGCACTACTACATGCACCACCTGATGAAGCATTGGGGTAGAAGTTGGCCCCTAAGAAATGACGTGACCATTTGGTGACTCATTTTCCATGTCACCCTATGGCCGTTATAGGGGGAATGCAACAACCGGATCTTTAGGAGGGAGTCGAGAGCTGTGGAGTCGCTTGTCTCCTTTGTGTGTGAAAGAGCGAGGGCATGGACTGAGCTCCTTTGTAATGTGAATTCTCTCAACTCCTCTTTTTGGCTTGTTGAAGGGTTAAAAATATTTTACACTGTCTTTGTGTGGCACTGTGTATAAGGTTTTTTGGGAGCTTTCTGACTACACTTGTATATCCCATTTTTTCATTTAATACAACAACGGTATGACCCACTTTCAAAAAAAAGTAGGTTCAAGTCAAAGCATGTATGTTGCCCTCCATTTAGTATAGCTGTTAAGGACTGAAGGGAACTTGATGTAGGACATGAATGCGAATAGGCTGAATGCAGTGCGAGGGCGTTGCAGGGTCTACTGTGCACTGCGTTGTTGCTCTTAGGCTGAGTGGAAGTTTAGTCTAGTTAGCGGCTTTGACAGCGACCCATGTGGTCTCGTGGGAGCTCGACCTTCCCTGTTCCACAGTGCTGTCCAAAGAGCGAACAGTAGCCAGCGGGGGAAAAAGAGAGGACGGAGAGGTAGGGGAAGAGACGGGGTGAGCATTGAGAAAGGTGTTGTCCTGCCGGTGGAAAGGAGGTAGCATAGAGAGAGGGGGGGCGTTGGGGTTGCAAGGTGGAGGTGGCGGCAGGACGACATTTGTGTGGCCAGACGGCACCCGACTTTGGGCGACACTGCAGGCGGGGCGACACTCACTATTGGTGGTGGCAAGGTGAACGGCAGTCGAGAGCACGAGAACCGCAATAGTCGGCGGCTCTGCCAGTACCGGGGGGGACACGGGTGTCCGCAAGAGCTGAAAAAGGGAAAGACTCGCATCGGTGCGCGGCCGCTATGGGGTGCGAGGCCGGCGGGGTCTGCGTGACCGACGATAGCCGGTGGCGATTCCAGTGGAGCGATGACCAAATGCAATAGGAGGCAGTGTTGTCCGACAGAGATTCGTCGGGTTGGGCCGAAGCCCCATGTGTATGTAAAAAAGAAAAGGGGTTGGAGGAAGAGGATAGGGAGAAAGGTGGGAGAGAAGGGAGGTCAGCCAGTGGGGTCCACCTATTGCTACGACTGTGTAGGAGGAAAGAAACAAAGGGAGAATCGAGAGAGAGGGGGAGGAACCAGGGATTCGCACCCTAAAAAGGACAGTGGCGGCCAACACAATTTTTCCCTCTATTCATTTTATTCTGCCCAAATTAGGGTACAGTGGACATATATATAAGGAACAAGGCCCAGCAACCAAATCGACCCCAAAAGCTCTACATAAAGAAAGGAAAAGGTCCAGCAAAATTACAAGATGACCCCAAAAGCTCTGCATAAAGAAAGGAAAAGGCCCAAACATGAGGCCTATTAACTAAGAACCTAGTCCAAAATAAAGATAACATTTTTTTTCTGACACAAACCTGACCTAAATAAAAATCAAAATACATAATAAAATAAAGTGACTCCACTAGCTCGATGATCACTCCATGTCGTCGTCATAAAATTCATCGATGAATCTGAGCAAATCTAAACCGTCCGTTTAAAATCGATCTGTATCATAACTATTACCGGTCATTTTCCAACAGCTAGAAAGGACCAAATGAGGGCTATAAAACTCAGGGTTTTACATACCGATCTGGTACGCTGCAAACAGCACGTACCGAATCATACCAGAGAGAATCTGATACGTGCGAGGCGTGGGACACAATCAGGAAATTTAGTATCGCACAGAACAGTGCGTCTCGATGTGTACCGGAGCGATTCAAGGCAGGACCCTCGTTGGTACGTGCGGGTCGACCAGTTCGACGTTAAAAGCCGAGGCAGGGGTCAAATACATTGACAGAGGGGCGGTGCTTTCGATATTTTGCCAGGCGACGAGGCGGGAGGGCAAGAGGTTTTTTTTTTCCTGCTTTCACTCTTAGAATTTGAAGATTGGGGGGGCGGGGAGCGGCTCCGGGGCCGGATTTGGGTGAGAGGAGCTAGTCATGTGTGCAGATCTGGCTGCTCTCCGACCGGTCGACGGTCGAGCGTTGCCATATCTGCGCACGGGGTTCTGATCCCCCCCCCCCCCCGACCAAATCCGACGACCAAAGCCGGGGGGTCGTCTACAGTCAGGGTTCCCGAGAGTGAGTGCTGCTTACACATGTATTGGGAGAACTATGAAAGTTTCATAGACTGTAGACATCTTATCCTACCTGGAGACCACGTAGTGTCCGGTTGTTTAGAGATGATAGTTGGCCGATTTTGAACCCACATGATTAGGAGTAGGTATCTTTTGCATATATTTGTACGTAACTTTCAAGTCATTATTTATTTATTCATGTCTTAATTTTTGCACTTGCTTTTCAAGTAACTAATATGGAACTATTCAACACTTGCAGATCATCATGGACCGACGACGTCATCCTACGTGGGACCATGAGTATTGTTGGGAGGGTGATCCGACATGTTTATTGTAGATATTGCCCACATTGCGTCACCGACATACACAGATTTACAGAGCATCTCGCAGAAGTGGGACGAGATTGTGCTCCATACTTAGTTTCGCATGATGTCCGAGCTTCCTTTCGGACAGCATTACGGGACGGCTATCTTTGTGGCAAGAGACGTGGGGTTGCATCCTCCTCTACGTCCAAGGTTCCACCATCACCAGCACCGGCCCCACCGACACCCTCCTCCCCGTCCAGGGTTCCACCACCACCGACACCAGTCTCACCGGCTATCATTAACTGTCGAAGAAACACTTTTCAACCTCTACGATATCCGTTGTGATATTGGAGGTTCTATCTAACAGATTTGATCACAAAGATCACCTATTAGAGATACACATTTACAAGAGAAAACTAAACATTTCATTCTTTAGATTCTAACAAAATACATCAAATCCCGATTACATAGTCGAATCATTTGATTTACATTTGACCTTCATTCCACCACCAGAATAGACCGTTGAATTTTGATTTCATAGAGATCAAACCCTTTTTTTAGATATATTTATAATTTCTGACCTTTCCGAGAGTATTTCTGCAATTTTGGAGCTCTCCTGAGTATTTCTGTAGTTTTGGACATCCTGAGTACTGTGTTTCTGACACTCCTAGAGTATTTCTACAATTTTGGACCCTTTTTGGGTTTATTTGAGGTCTTGAAACTTTTCTAGGTTTATTTGCAATCGTGAATCCCTTTTTAAGTTTATTTGAGATTTTGAACCCTTTCTAGATTTATTTGTGATTTTTCCTCGAGTCGGGGTTGGCTTGCAACTCCTAGAAAAGTTCAAAGATATTTGTGTAGTTTGTATAGTACCAGTACTTTTTGTAACATCCGGACTGGACATGGATTTTCGTGTAATCTTGACATGAGGCGCAAGTCCCCCCTTGGTGGAAGCGCACTGGCCAAAGACTCTCGAAAGATTATCTCTCTTTCTTGAGCTCTCATGGATTGTGATCCAATTTCATGCGTTCGTCAACGCAACGCCGGGGATTGACCTACCCGGTCAGGTAGCAGGGGTCTAGGGGGCAGCGCCCCTTGCCGGAGGGTTTCAAAATTTCTTATAATCCCTTTCCAAGGAGTGGCACAAGAGACATAACCACAAGGGCATCTGTGTAGACCCTTTTTGTAAAAGGGCCAACCCAGGGTTTTATCCAGACCAAACTCTGGAATGAGGGATTTATCCAGAGCAAAGTACCCAATTGGAGTCTTAATCAGACCAAATGCCCCGTTAGGGAGTTTAACCGATCCAAAATACCATGTTTAAAGTTTTAAGCGATCTAAAGTGTCCATTCTAGAGCTTTAACCGGTCCAAGATATCACTTTGAGGGTTTTATGAGTTTAACCGGAGCAAAGTCCCCAGCGTAGAGCTTTATCTGAACCAAAGTGCCCATTCTAAGGCTTTAACCCGTCCAAAGTCCTAATTTGAAGGTTTTATGGGTTTAACCGGGGCAAAGTCCCCAACCCAAGATTTTATCCGGACCAAAGTGCCCATTCTAGGGCTTTAACCGGTCCAAAGTCTAACCAGTCCAAAGTCCCATTTTGAGAGTTTAACCAGGGCAAAGTCCCCAACCCATTGTTTTATCCGGACCAAAGTACCCATTCTAGGGCTATAACTAGTCCAAAGTCCCATTTTGAGGGATTCAACCACTTTCTTGACAAATTATCGAGTTTTACAAGGCCATTTTTTGCGAATGAACATGACTTATATACATTTCCAGGGTGTATTCCAGACTTTTGCACAATTGTGAGGCTCGTAAATCACATGAAGATCATGTTGTGCACAGACTAGGAGAGGCAAGTTTTATAGCATACCCTCACTATGAGCACAAACACAAGCACAACACTAGGAGAGGCAAGTTTTAACCGATCCAAATATCCCATTAGGGGGTTTTAACCGGACCAAATACCCCGTTAGAGGGTTTAACCGGTCCAAACTCCCCACCTTGGGGTTTTATCCGGTCCAAAGCCCCAAGGTGGGGGTTTTATTTGATCCAAACTCCCCACCTTGAGGTTTTATCTGGTCCAAACCCCCAAAGTGGGGGGTTTATCGGGTCCAAACTCCCCAAATGGGGGAGTTTACTCGATCAAACTCCCCAATGAGGGGTTTATTTGGACCACACCCCCCAAATGGGGGTTTAACCGGTCCAAACCCCCTATATGAGGGAGGGGCTAGCCGACCTCTTTTTTGTGTCATTGTCTCTCTCTTTTCTTAATCAAAATTTTTGGCTTCAACAGCCGACATGCATAGATGTAGTTAGAGCTTTCTTTAGACGATTTCACGTACCCTCTACCGCTGCACATGACCCATTAGTTATACAAATAGTTGAACTTTTTCAAAGTCACCCACATGCAACTCCACCTACTAAGAAAGAGTTAGATTTTACAGATCATGAATCATATGTATCTGATTCTGATTGGGACACAAAATTCAAAAATGAGTCAGATGATTGACCTTATATATTTTGTAGTTTACGAATGAAATTAAATGATGTATCTGTCTTTAACCTATCTTTTTGTCTCTTTAAATAGCATATTTAATTATGTGATGTAATAGATTATTGTAAAGAAAATTTTACTTTCGTGTGGTGTAATAATATATTTAATTATGTTTAGTTATGTGTTTCTAATTATGTATTCTTATTTCCTTGCATAATATATTTACTAATGTGTAACTAATTATGTTTGGGCCACTATTATTAAAAGTTTAAAGTTAATTATGTGTAACTAAGTATAACCACATAAAAAAGAAACAATAAATTCTATTATTCTTCAGATAAATCTACTATTTTACAAGTTAAAGCAACTAGTATTAGAAGTTTATAGTTAGTCTTACAACGAAAAAATTAAGTTTCCATAAAAAAACTACAAATTTTCTGGAAAAAAAAGGCTTCTCAATAAGGTGCAATACGGTGACGTACAAGACCGTACCATGCTACAATCGATACGGCCGGTTCAACCGGTACGTCAAACCATGATAAAACCCTCATTTGATTTGGCCCTTCCCAACCCCTATAAGAATCTCTCCACAACACTATGTCCACCCACTTTGTACTCATTCTCTTTCACGCTCTTCCTCTCTCTTATTCTCTTTCAATCTCTTCCAACTTTCTCTTCACTCACTACTCTTTCACACTCTTCAATGTCTTCACTCTCTTCTCTCTCTCTTTCATGGGGCAAGTCAAAGGCGCTTTGTGGGTGGAAGAAACCAAGCCCTAACAATCCAAACAAAGGACACAAAGTCAAGGAGGTGGAAACAAAAGAGAAAATAGATAAGACCAGGGCTTGTTGTGGGAATGATGTAAGTGAAAACCAAACCATAGTTGTCAAGACACCCACCTAGGCAGGGAGGCATTTTTTGCCTGGCAAGGCATGCCTACACCAAGTTGGGCCCCAAAAAGGCCATACCAAAACCAGATCCAAATATTTTCGAATCCATTTATTAAAAGCCCCACCCTTCTTTCGCAAGACCCCACCACCGACCCTTCACCCACCTCGATCTCCCCATCCCCCCCACCTTCGCAGCTAGGGTTCCACGGTTATGCAGTCACTTCTTCCGGCCATCACCACCATCCCCCCACCTTTCGCAGCTAGGGTTCCCCGGTTATGCAGCCACACACACACAAAAACAAACATAACCACATCCAAGCCCACAATGGGCTCCACCCCCACCCCAACCCACCCACCCACAACGGCCCTGCTGCAACGCAGCAACAGGGGACCCCACCCCCCTTCGTCACACACACACACACACACAAACAAACATAACCACATCCGAGCCCACAATGGGCTCCACCCCCCACCCCAACCCACCCACCCACCCACAACGGCTCTGCTGCAATGCAGCAACAGGGGGGCCCACCCCTCTCTCTCTCTCTCTCTCTCTCTCCCTCTCCAGTGCCAATCCCAATCCCTCTCCCTTTCTCAGTCACACACAAACTCTTGATTGTAAAAAATCCTTTTTCAGATGTTGTTTATCTATTTTCTAATTGGATGATAAATTATTCCTTGTTATTAAGGACTGTTATCATTGATTTTTTTTTCTTATATATTCAAGCTTACCATCTCATTGTAATTCTTTCCTATTTTCAATTTTATATGAAAATCTGCAAATTTTTCATATATTTTAATCTTAATTTGTATATCAAGGACATATATAATTTTGGTTTTTAAAGAGGCGCTTAAGTGTCGCCTAGCCAATTAGTCCTTTCCTATGGGTAGTCATCTCCTACCGCATAGCTTGTGAATGATTGCTTCAAGCCTACCAGCTTCTGCCCCAATTCATTCAACAACTAGCTGTTTTACTACTGTGCCTGTTAAATTTGATACCATAGTGTCATGACTGGTCCGAGTTTGTGAGCTATTTTTTACTTTGGACCAAAGTATGGTTGTCCCTAAAAGGTGCTTCACATGTCATAGATCCATGCCCTACTACATACAGCTGAATGTCATTGTCTCACTTTCCAATGTGGGACTACTGTGATTCATCCCTACCCTAGCCCGTAAATAGCTTAGTGCTGTGGGGGCTTCATAGAAGCACAGTTTTGCCCCTGTGCCTAGGTTAGATAAAACAGTATCAACTGATATGAACAAGATTCTGTCTAAAATAACAAAGTCAGTTGAAGGTGTCGATCAATTAGAAAAAGTTGAAATATCGCCTAAAGAATGAATAGTTGTAAGGAAGTTAGGCGGTGTAGACAATTGATTTGCAGAGGAATTACCTAGAAAATATCAACTGATAAAGAGGAGTAACAATTGAAAGAAATCAGTTGACTCAGTACTGCCTGAATAGATCAAGTGACTAAGAAAGATAGGCGAAAGCCTAGTGGCAGTTGAAGAATATTGGTTGAAAGCAAGGTTTGCCAGATCGCCAGATCGAACCGTACCGATGTTCTGGCGGTACGATCTAGTACGGTCTATGTAGTCTGAGGCGCGCCTAGGCGCTCGCCTAGGCGCGCCTCAGAGGTGAGGCGGTGACTGCTCGCCTCGTCTCGCCTCGCTCTGACCACAGTTTATCCCACTCTCTCTCTATCTCACATAGACACAGAATTTGGTTTTTGACAGTTGTTTGTTAAATTCTATGTGAATTTAGTGAGTCGTAATAATTTATAGGGTTGAATGAATTTAGAAAATTTATTGACGTTATATAGTTATTTTTGTGATATTTAGACATATAATTTATTTTTTGAATTATATATACATATTTAAAAAAAATCTCGCCTCAAACGCCTAGGCCATCGCCTAGGCGTTTGAGGCATGAGGCGACCCCTGGTCGCCTGGGCCGCCTCACACCTCAGACTACATAGAGTACGGTACCTATTTACACGCGAAAAATAGATAATGGGAACACGAAGATGATGAATTAAAATTTGGAGCGCTTTGGGTATCATCAGTATGCTTATTTGCATTTATTTATTTCACATTTTGGGTTTATCAGACGATTTAACATTCGTGTACAGGACTTTTCCCCACCGACCGGAGTCGGTGTTGATTTACATCGGAACAAGTCCGAACACCTTTGATTAAATGTTAAAGATCTCCTTTCATCTCGAAAATACTTTCCTTTCTCTTTGATGAGAGTTTTATCTGCAATTCCCCCCTTTAATAAGGGTTCATTTGTAATTTTCAGGATGACCGAGGCACCTATGTGTGGCACCTAAATTATTTTTGAATTTTTGTGAACTTTTCTGGAATTTTGTCATTATTTGTGCAATTTTGAAAAAGTCGGAATAAAATCATAATTTCAAAACTTTTGTGATCAAACAGGGACATTTCCGCAAATTGGGGAAGATTCAATTGAATAAATATTTCCCTTCTTGAATTTCTGATTTTTTCAGATTTTTTTCAAAGTACATGAACTTTTGCGCAATTTTACAAAAACTTAAAGTAGAATTGCAATTTTCTGAAATCTACAGGGACTTCATAATTTCTGCAAAAGAGACCAGACTTAAACATTTTTGAGTTTCCCACAAATTTCTGACATTTCTGTGTCATGAATTTACAACAATATAAAACTATTTCTTCATGACGGGGTTTTCTAATAATATACCCTAATATGAGGGTCTTTTGACAAAAGAAATCTTCAAACTGAGGGGAGAAAACCCAACAGCAAGGGAGAGGAACTGAGGGGAGAAAACCCAACAGCAAGGGAGAGGACGCAGGCTTCTTCTTCTTCTTCTCTAAGCTCTTGTCTTCCTATTCACTTCGGCCTCTTAGAAGCTCTCCAAGTGCTTAGGTGTTCAAGTGCTTAAAAAAATCACTCTCTCCTTGAAACTCTAGACTCCCTTTTATAGGCGCTAAGAGGAGAGGGGAAGACACCAAGACTCTAGTTGAAAGCTACCGGACCTCCGGTAAAAAGTGAGAAGTCAAGGCATGACCCCCCCCCCATATTTTTTTTCCTTTCTCTTCTCTTCTTTTTCTCCTTTTCTTCTTCTCCTTTTTTGTATATGTTTGTCCTTGTTGCGCAGGGCAGAGAAGACCGGAGGGGGGTCCCTCCAGTCTGTAGGAAGCCGAAGGAAGTCCCCCTCCGGTCTGTGTTGACCGGAGGGGGGGGGGGGGGCGATCTAGCAATAATCGGAGGGGGATCCCTCCGGTCTGCAGCAAGCAGGAAGGAGTCCCCCCTCCGATCTAGCAATCACCGGAGGGGGGTCCACCTCCGGTTTATCACCACCGAAGGGGGATCCCTCCGGTCTGCAGCAAGCAGGAAGGCGTCCCCCCTCCCATCTGGCAGTCACCAGAGGAAGGTCCCCCTCTGATTTAACACTACCGGAGGGGCCCCCCTTCGGTGTTGTCCGATCTGAGGGGATCCCCCTTGGTCCTTGGAGCGGCTATAAAAGGGAGTCGTTTATTACTGGATTTCAGGTTGCAGCATGTGGAGAACCCCTCCTTCGTCTATTTTTGGCCGCCTTTGCTGCAAGGGACTGCGATCACGTGGGGAACAACACCCCGAGGAAATTAAAAATCTTTTTAGAGTCGATTTCAAGCGTGAGTGAGCTACTCCACTCCGCTCATCAACTATTTGATAAAATTCTTCATACACGTAAACACGTGTAAATTTGAGAATATTCACATTTAGCGGGACCCTCAATAACACACCCATGTGATGACGACGATTCGCTATCGTTATATGGCCGTCACATGGTGCATTTAACCTTTTCACTTCTGAAAGTTTCTGAATATTTTTTAAAATACCAAAAATTGCTTGTGGACTTTATGGGGTTCAACAAATGCCCCCCCACCCCCCGAGCGGAGCCGAAGGCAATGGCAGGTGACCCGTGTCGCTTGAAAAGAATTTCTTGGCTCCTACTAATGCTTGCACGGCCGATAACTTTGCGGTCGATGTCGCTTATTATGCTTATTTAACATTTTACAGTGTATTTGTTTTCTCCTCGTTGTAGGTCGTTCGCTATGCCTCGTGCAAGGAAAAGCCAAACTTGCGGGTTGCGAAGGCAGGATAGGCATACCGCCCCGGTTACTTCCAAAAGGTTAATGCCTCCACTGGGTCCTCCGAGGATCACCATCGAGAATTTATTTTCTCCTGACCGGGGGTTAAGCATAATTGCTTCAGGTCCACTTCCTGAGGATTTACCTGGAGGTGGAGCAGTTGACTTATCTTTATTGTGAAGCATGGATGCTTTTACAAATATGAGCGCCCAGAAGGTTACCCGAGGCATTTCCCATTAGATGAATATCTGTTTCCCTTTGTTCAAAATTTTGTCCCGGAGGATATGGATGAGGACAATGCTTATTTGACAACTAAGTGTTGTCAGCTCGAGAAAGCCATCTTAGTGAGACGTGACAGCATGTTAGGAAGCTGTGGCGCTTCCTTTCCAAGCTTTCCTTTGGGCTTCACTCACCAGCCTCAATTTCCCTGTGCTACCTAGCTGCGATTCTTCAGCACTGACCCTGATTGTTACACTAAGGCCAGAACTTTTACTTCGACTTCTTGGGAATTATCTGGCAAGCACAATGCAATCTCAAATTCAGCTTTTGGGTGGTTTTTACTTCCATCACGTACACAGTTTGCTTCTGAAGGCTATGATAAGCTCTGCCTTATTGATAAGATTATGAGTGGCTCTGCACCCAACTGCTATGGGAAGTGATCTGTGGTTGCTTCACATATCTTTCACTTGGGGGCCACAGACTGGCTTATGGGGTGTGCTTCATCATTATACCAGATTGCTTGACAGTTGCATTATATCGCTACCCTTATTACAGTGGCTTGCCACAGGCTTTGGCTGACCGGTTCAATCGTCGATTTAATACTTTTGCCACTGTTGAGAGAGAGACCGCAGTTGATTTATAGAGTTTTCACAGAATTTCTGGCCTTCCTATTTCTGGGTCCCCCTTATGAGAAGGTGACTCTTGATGATCTGCATAGGAATTACTCTATCAGCTCAGGAGAGTATGGGCTTCCTTTGAGTTTCAGATTTCTAATGAACGTTTGGCGAGACCTAGCTCACTTTGAGAAAAAGAAAGCTCCTGCTGCTTCTGCTCACAGATGGCAGTGTCGGTTTCGGAGTCGGTTTCGGTCGAGTCCGAAACCGAAACCGAAACCGTTCCGATCTGAAACCAATTAAATTAAAAAAAAATGTGCACTTTGAGAGTTTTGGTTTCGACCCGATTTCGGCCAAGAGTATCGGATCGTTTCGGTTTCGACCGAAACTGCCATCCATGCTTCTCCTGGGGCTGTTAGAGTCGGCTTGAATGCATGGGTGCGATATTTTTACAACATGCCATTTTGTTTCCATGAGCGATTTGCTGAAGATGACAAGCCCTTAAATCAATATTATCAACTTATTCTGCATTCTCAAGAGAACAGGAGGTATCTCTCTGCACCAGAGAATGAGGGGTGGAATCCCTGAAAATTGTCAAATCAAGCTTATCTTGCAACATATCTTGTCTATTAGTTGGCTACTTTTGTTGTTCCTTATGGAGAGGAGGGCTTGGTGAGTCCTAAGCTTATGTATCCGGCTTGCGTTCTTGATGACGGACACAGATTGGCACTTGCTCCCGCTGCTTTATGTAACATTTATCATGGCCTGGGAAATCTGACATCTCATAGTTCTCCCAGGAACAAGAGTGTCTTTATGGCCACCCATTATCTAAGTGCCTGGGCTGGCTTATTGCTGCCATCACTATGCCAGAGTGTGACTGTGGAGAACCCAATAGCACCATTAATTTTCTTGTTCCGGAATCACCCAGATCAGAGCCCGCTGGAACATTTATCAAGAGCGTGCAGGCTATTGTCTTATGTCCCCACCCAGGGGGAGGAGGGTTTACATTTTGCTCATAGCTCGTATGATTTCCGACCATTCACTATTGAGGACCCGAGTGGGATATCTTATGGTCTTGCTCATCATTTGTCCTCCAATGCTTCTTTTTATGAGGACTCGCTCTGCTGCATAAGACCAAGCATTTTTGTTATCAGAAAGGGGAACACCACTTTCCTAGAGCCTTACTTTCCTCACCGCTTTGTGCGGAACTTCGGTTATGACCAGTCAATTCCTCCCGACGCTGACTTTGCCTTGGAGGGCAAGTATGCAAGAATCATGACACCCATTTGATTGCAGGCAACTGGTGGGATTTCTTTTCCAGAAGTGCGCCAGCCCAGAAATGTACCCTCCCCGAGAGGAGGCGATTGGCCAGGTTGATATGTACTATGTTCGGTGGTGATTTAAGCATAGCAATGTATTTAGACAACCTCCACAAAAATTGAGAGGTCGAGGAATCTTGCTTGGAGAAGACTGATTTGCCACCTCTTGCCATTGAAAACTCTTTTCTTTATACTCAATTCCCAAACATTGCCAGGACTGTCAAGAGATTTTCGGGCACAATGGGAGGCAAAAAATGGAGCTCTCACCATAGATTGGCGGCCTTATTCAGGGGCAATCAAGCCTTTGAGGCGTCCCGCTGATACTTCCTCAGGGCAGAGTAAAGTCCCAACGATTCAGAGGGTGTACTCTTGGTGGGAGCATTTCTTATCAGATTGCGGCTATTCTCCCAATGCTGCAAAGAGCACAAAGCTATCCCCTGAGGGATTCAACAATGGCTTATGGCCCCAATAAGAAAGGAATTTAATCAGTTCTGTTGTTTGGGTTGGCCCATTTGAGTACATCTCACTCATTGAGAACGGAACCACCTTGCAAGATATCTGAGATGCCATTACAAAGGCAGGAAAGGTCGTTGGCCTTCAGCCTGAGCAATTGGTGTTGCGGCCCACTTTCTCGCCGGCTCCAGAGGGTATGTAACCACCTTTCTTTTCTCCATGTGTCTTTCTTCATTTGCTGAATTTGTTTTAGCCTGAATGATGTTTGATTTTGTTACCTTCTCTTTCTTTTCTTTCCGCAGTGAGCTTCGTCACGAAAAGTGTTTCGAATAAAGGAAAGAAAGCCCCCACTTTTTTAAAAAGGCTGAGGTCGAGTGACGATGAGGGTCCTAGCACCAGGGCTCCCCGTCCTCGCACCAGGGGGGCTACCTCACATGGGCAGCCACGAGGTAGTTTTGTATACCTTTGTTCAACTTGCCAAAGCGGCTTCTGTAAAATAATGTGCTTGCTTTGTCTTACTTTCATATTCTTCCACTACTGAAAAGACAAGCAATCTCCCACACATAGATGAAAATATCTCCTTTGAAAAAAATCTTATAATCCCTCTCCAAGGAGTGGCACAAGGGACATCACCACAAGGGCATCTATGCAAACCCTTTTTGTAAAAATTGGGGCGCTTATGGGATTCTTGATTGTTTCAGAGAATCACATTGTTTTCCCTCAAAATATTTATAATGAGATTACATTAACCACAACACAAGAACATATGTGCGGACTCAAAGAGGGACAGTTTTATAACATACTCTCACTACGAGTACAAGCACAAGCACCACACAAGTACAAACACCACCCGAAGGATGGGTCTTCAGAAGCACAAGCACCCTCCTTCTCTCCTGCGCTCTTCCTCCGCTCTCTGCGTTCTGTGTGTGTTCACCTGTGTCCCACTAGGGGCTAATTATAGAGCCCTCAGGCGGTTGTAGATTGATCCGGTCCAAACCATTCACTTGGGGGGTTGGATCCGATCCAAAACATTCATTTGGGGGTTTGATCCAGTCCAAAACCCCATGTGGGGGTTGGGTCTGGTCCAAACCCCCCATGGGAGGTTGGATCCGATCCAAACCCCCCATGGGAAGTTGGATCCACTCCACACCCTCCATGTGGGGGTTTGATCTGGTCCAAAAGCCCGAGTGGGGTTGGATCCGGTCCAAACCCCCCACTTGGGGATTAAATCCGGTCCAACCACCTTTATGGAGAGAATGGGGGCCGGCATCCACACACACACACACACACACACACACACACATATATATGTATAAATTATTAGTTTGTTATCAATTTTTGGCTTCAACATGCACGTAGGTCACTCTATATAGCTTGGACAATATGCACAAACGATGGTGCATGTGCATTGGTAGAGGGTATATGAAACTCACTAAAAAAATGTCTCACTGCATCCACCAATACATCCCTATCGAAGACTTGACTGGTGCTGATGAAACCCTGGACTTGGTGGATGCAATCCCAAGTCTCCAGCAACAAAGAGAGCCATCTTGTAACGTTGTCCACTTGTCCGAAAGTGATTTCAGACATCCGGTGGAACTGAATGACAAGCAGGACAATCTCGACCCACTCCCACAGAGTGCTCAAAAAATCTATGTATGATGGTGACTCAATGTTGACAATACATACAATGAACATGACGATCACTCTCAATAGTGTACCTATACGCCTAGGCAGGGGGCGGATCGGCTAGCCTCCTGCACAGAAAAGTTGTCGATCCGCCGTCATCAGGCCGGATCTCGCGGTGGAGAGGGTGGATCTGTACCCCCCTTGGTCGAAAATCCATCATCCCACTGCCCTATGGCCAGATCCGACAACAAGAAGGGCGGATTGGCCGGCCCCCTACGCAAGAAAGCAGTTGATCCACCATCTATCGCCCAAATCCAACACCGATGAAGGCAAATTGACTGGCCCCCTGTGTAGTAAAATCGTCGATCCGCCGTCCTTTGGCCGGATACGGCACCAACGAGAACACAAGAGGAGAAAAAAAAGAACAAACTCATCTATAGAACGCCAGTTCGATCGCCAAAGGTCGTCCGGCCGCCGTCGAAGTGCCTCACGTCGAGGATCATGATCAGTCGAAGGAGCCAAACCCTCAACGGCCTCACCCTTGCCCTCACTTGCTCATTTGAAGGCTCGATCCGGTATCAGATCGTGCACATCGGGCATGTCCCATATCGGATCGTGTGATATTAGTAACAGATCGACCCCGTACCAACATCCCAACGTGCCAGTTTCCCACTAGCACGGTCCAACACGGCCGGTACACCGCGATGTGATATGATCTAGCAAACCTTGGTTGAAAGTGTATTAGTGCAAGGCTGATGGTTGAAACCATGCAACTTAAAGAGATAATCGAAAAGGGTCAATTGAAAGTAACAATTGAAACCCTATCGCCTAGAACTTTGTTAGTTGAAGGAATGATAGGCACAAGATATTGACCAACACTGATCAGCTGAAGAAAACAGTTTAAAGAGTCAGTTGAATACGTCAGCTGACTACACTACATCTTCACCTTTCAACGAGTTGCAGGCATGAACCAAGAACAAGATCATAGCCCACTTGGGCAAGCAGCTGACAATTCTGGCTTACAAGCGGCTTCTTATCTCAGCTCTCTTAACTCTTCACAAGGTAAGAGTGCAAGGTATCTCCTCATTCCCCGATCCATCATTACTGTATCTTCGTTCTCTTATCTCTTCTCCTTTTCCAATTGTTGACTGGCATCCTTTGTTGGGACAGGTTTTTTCATCCTTTGTGATTTGTGACATAAATCCACAAATGAAATGTGAGCTTGCATACAATATGAGCCTACAACACGATATAATTTATTACCTAAAGTTGTGGTTTTTCATTCTCAATATGAACAGTCTAGTTTAGGATACATATATGTGTACCACTTTGAAGATTTTTCATTATTTTTTTGAATTTCTTGCGTGCTAGAGATAGATGCCTTGGCGGCCAACCTTGGTTGAATGGGTCTGATCAAAATATCAGGTGACCAGGGACAAAACCCACTTCCGACCTCAGATCCTTGATAGTTGATGCAACCCAACCTAACCTGAATTTGACATGCCCAACTTGGAACATGTATTGCCCATATTGAGAATTTTCCAACCGAATTTAATTTAGGTTTGATTTGGATTGTTCCAAATTGGGCTAAGCTCGACCCAACGCCCTGGCCCAATGCAAACCAGTTAGGGTTCTTGAACTCATTGTATATTATCATAAACTACAAACATATCATGTAAAAAATAGATCCTCTACCTGAGGACATTTGCATGTGAGAAATGCTCTCCCCATCCCTTTCAAATCTCATCTCCTAATTCTCTCCTCACTACCTTTAACCACCACATTCTCTATCAGTGATTCCAACTTTCACTCGCGTGAGTTCCATGTTCAACAGCAACTCTCTACTCTGGTAAGATATATGAACCATTTTATGATACATGTTCTTTTTTATTATTATACAGGTTCATAAAAATATCACATATGAGATGCTTGTTTTCTTTTTCAACGACCATTTTGATTTACAGCAGAAAATTAGGATCAAATTCACCATCATAAAATGTGTTAAAGTGGCAATTGGACAATGAATGTGGGTAGCCTGACCAAACATAAATTAAACGAAATGAATTTTAATTGAATCTGCACCGTAATACACTAGATTAAACTAGGGTTGGGTTGAATTTGGCCCGGTCCAAACTTGGGCTGGCATAATTTCACTTCCCAATGTAACCTCCCTAAATTGAATCCCTAGATTTTCTCCCAAAATCGTTGACTCCTAAAACTCTTATAAGTATTAAAACACAAGTGTCGTTATGGGCTGGGGGTGGATAAACAGTTTTTCTTGAAAAGTGGATGGTACCACAAATAAATTAATAGAAGAAAGGGACTCTCAGCTCTTGAAAAACCAATATACAAAAACCAACACACCCACCCCAATTAACTTCCCAACAACAAGGGAGTGAATAAACATATCAGATTGTGCTTTGTGATTGTTCTGAAAAATCCCAAATCCAGCACCAACCAATGGCATCCGCAACAAGCACCATGTAGGCACCCAAATGGCTTAATTTCTACCCAAGCATACATGGTATCTTGTTGGTGCACTGTTGAGCTCATTATTTTTCTCAAATTAATCGAGATAAATAAAGTTAAGGTGGCTCGGCGACAGTCGGAATATGGCAGAAAGTTAGCACCCTCACCCCAGAGAGTCATCTTCGAACCCTGGGAACCCTCGTCGGGTGTCCCGTCATATTCTCGAGACAATCAAGATAATTGAAGCTAATTTAATTCAACAACGACCAATAGATGATACAAAGCCTCGCGTCGTCGTGATCCCAAACAAAATTCTGAATCCCAAGAATTTCCACCGGATGTCCGACGTTAAAGAAAAACCCTCGCAGCGAGGAAGCAATCGAACAAGGATGTTCTTCACACCTACACAATGTCCAACACGTATCTACGAGGCGGCCCAAAAAAACGGAGGCTTCTCCCCTAGACGAACAACGCAGAGGAAACAAGGAAAACCACAAAGGAGTCATCGTTTCCTCCTCTCCACGTGGCCAAACACCAAAAACCAAAGAAAAAAATGAAAAAAGGGGGGGCTTTTATAGGGGCCGCCCCCTCTTCCCTTCATCTCCCGGTCACCCAGACCCGAATAGGTCCCTCGTGACCTATCCAGGCCAGCCTCCACCTCCCCGGGGTCAATCGAACTCGGATAGGTCCCCCGAGACCTACCCGAGGTCGGTTGCCCCACCTCCCAAGGTCAATCGGCCCCAGATAGGTTCCCAGGGCCTATCGGGAGTCAATTGCCCCCCTCCCAGGATCATTTCCCAAGAGACACCCTAACCTCTATAAACACCCCCAACGGACCCCATTCAGGGGGCGATCGAGAAGACATCTCGGAAGACACCCGGAGGCGCACTTGGAGTACTCGTGCTTTGTGTGCTTGTGAAGACCCATTCAAGGGTATGATTTGTAAATGCCTTGGGGTCTTGCATTTATGCCCCTAGGGACTTTGTTATGTAATTTTCTATGTATTTTGATGATAAAAGTATTGTCATTTTCTAAATTAATCAAAAATTATGAAAATACCGCCAAAATTATAAGAATACCCCGCTATGTCCTGTAATTGGAGAAACACCCTGCAAAGTTCAGAAGTGTAAACATGTCCCATATTTTTTTGCTATAAAGTCCTGTAAAATTTACAATTTGTCGACAAAATCCTGTATTTGCAGAAGAGCTTTGTGTTTATGCAAATATTCATTGTTCCTTCCAAGAATTTCAAAGATACCCCAACTCCAGGTTTCTTGTGTGAATATCGTTCCTTGGTGTGACATTTTTGTACATACACCCTACCTTAAAGCTCGCATTGTCTTTACGCCCCTTAGCTAATATCAAATTGCATATGTAACCCCCCGACCAAAGTCAAATAAACTCTGGAGGTATCAAATTGCAAATATACCCTTCTCCCTGACAAGTTGTATTTAAATATCCGAACAATGTTGACCTACAACACGATCCTTAGTTTATGCCTCAACCCTTGTGTAAACCCTCAATGTATCTCTATTCTTATGGGTTTGTAGGTTCGTCGTGCCCTAAACCAAATTACAATTATACCCCCATCATGGTGCAAAAACATTCATCCATCTCATTTTGTTGTTGCCACACCCTTGCCCTTAACATCATAACCAGCATTGTGAAGGACAATGAATCTTCTTTGACAGTTAAACAAAGGTGTTCAGATTTTATGCCGATGTAAATTAACACTAACCGAGGTCAACGGGAAAAGGTCGAGCACCCGAACCCAAATCATCTGATAAATTAAATCCACGGAATTAACGATGCACATGCTATTTAAATAGCTAACAAGTGTGCATTTATGTTCAACAAATGAACATCCTTTAATTTTTTTCCATGTTCAACATGCACATATGAGGATTTTAAAAGATCACTCTTGTGCATCAGATATTGCGAGCAAGGTTCTTGTTGTAGGTTGCCCTATGTAGCCAGAGGGGAGAGGCGACTGAGACGACCAAGGGGTCACCTCAAGCCTCTGTCCAGGCAATGATCTAAGGCGTTTGAGATGACATTTCATTAAAACTATAAATAGGTCAGATATGTACATATTTCATTAAATATGTCAACAACGCATATAAAACATATAAGAATACTTGATTTATACATGCATGTGTTATAGGAATGGGTTGGGTGGCCCAATGGGGGTCAGCCCAAAGGCATCGATGGCCCTGCCTAATCGCAGAGGTGAGATTGGCTGAGGCAAGGCGCACTGCTGGCACCACGTCTCGCCCCGCCTCATCACCCAGGCAAGTGCCTCAAGCCCCTTTGATAACATAGGGGGTGCCAAAGTTTACTCATTGGATCTTTTTTTTTTTTTGGAAAGTGGATGGTACCAAGTTTACTCATTAGAATTAGAATGGGAAACACTTAATTTCAGCAATCTAAACATTTCAATAGGATCAACCAGATGTCGTGCATCAGCCCTCATGATAAAAGGATCACCGACAAGTATAATTTCCCCTAGAACAACATTTTCTTTCAGGTCTTTCAACCAATAAATACGACCTCGTAGAGCAGCTTATGCTGAAACTCGAGCAGTTTCTTGCAAAGTAACTTCAGATATGAAACTTTGAGTATTAAGAGATGCCCTTGTCCAAACAACTATTAAGGAAAAATGAAGTGGCCTTAAAAAGAAGTCTTCAAGTACTTATTTCCTTTAGTTTGTTAGATTCATCATCCCACCCTCGTATCATGAAACACTCACTAACGTTTCACATAACAGCCCAAGCAGAGATGTAGCAAATGAGGATGGTGAAATCCACACGTTCGCAAAAAACCATTAGTTCCATATTGGGCATTTACAAGCAGCACCATCCCCATATTCATTCTACACCTCTTCACCAACTCACCCTAGCTTTAGATAGGTGGTTTGATTACTATTTAGTAACATGATAAGAGAGCTGGTGTGCTTCTTGGGTCTTCCTAATTTAACCCAAGATCTTGAAAGTGCCGCCTACTTTATGAGGATAGCTGTCGAGGCGGTCGCCTAAGCGATGTCTAGCCGTTATGGGGCCAAGGCGCCAGCCCACCTTTCTGCCCCCAAAAAAGGCAAGCAAAGGTGCCCGCCTAGGCAACTAGGTGCCCACCTAGGCGAGCACGACGCCCTGCCTAGGTGCCTGGCCTAGACTGCTTCGCTCCATACACTCCACCAACCCCTCTATGTATGTGCGCCTCTCTCTATTTCTCTCTTTGCCCCCTCTCTCCTCCCTCTCTCCCTCTCTCTCTCATTTTTAAACTCTATTTTTTCATATATATCATAGTTGTCAAGGCGGACGCCTAGGCGCCGCTTAGGCGCCGCCTAGGCGTCCGGGCGATTTTAATGGTGCAAGGCGCGGCTCCGCCTTATAACAAGACGAAAAGGCGGCCAGAGCGGTCGCCTAGGCGGGCTGGGCGCCTAGGCGACCGCCCGGTCGCCTAACCGGTTCACCGCTAACCCGCCCGATCCGCGACCGCTACTAACCCGCCCGACCCCCTCGGCAGCTCGGCTCGATCCTCCCGCGACCCCCTCGGCTCCTCCGCTCCTCCTCTCCCCTCCCCTCCCAGCCCTAGGTGTCGCAGTGGCGGATGCGGGACGCCTCCGTCATGCGGTGCGGCGCGGCCGGTGACTCCTTCCGTCGTCGTTATCGTGCGGCCCGTGCGTCGTCGACGGTCGACAGCAACACAGCCTCGGCCGTCGTCGTTGCCGTGCGGCCCTCCGGTAAGTCTCACAGGGCACAGTGGCACACACACCGCACACGGCCTCCCTCCTCCTCTCTCTGTCTCCCCCCCATGTCATCTCCGGCCCCTCCGACCCTCCGCCCTCCGGCCCCCCTCCTCCTCACTCTGTCTCCCCCACCTCCTCCTCTCTATGTGCCTCTGGCCCCTCCGGCCCTCCACCTCCAGCCCCCCTCCTCCTCACTCTGTGTCTCCCCAACCTCCTCCGGCCCCTCTCTCTGTCTCTCGTCATTCTGTCTCACGACTCTCACCGGAGCTCTCCCGGCCGACCTCTCTCTCTCCCTCCTCTCTCTCTCTCAGTCTCACACTCTCACCGGAGCTCTCCCCCCGGCCCCTCTCTCTGTCTCCCTCCTCTCTCTCTCTCTCTCAGTCTCACCGGAGCTCCCCCCTCTCCCCCCCGGCCCCTCTCTGTCTCCCTCCTCTCTCTCTCTCACCGGAGCTCTCCCCCCCGGCCCCTCTCTGTCTCCCTCCTCTCTCTCCCCCTCTCGGTCTCTCTCTCTCTCTCTCTCTCTCTCTCTCTCTCTCTCTCTCTCTCTCTCTCTCTCTCTCTCTCTCTCTCGGCTCTCCCCCCGGCCCCTCTCTTTCTCCCTCCTCTCTCTTAGTCTCTCTCCCTCTCTGTTCTCCCTCCTCTCTCTCCCCCTCTCGGTCTCCCTACTCTCTCTCTCTCTCTCTCGGCTCTCCCCCCGGCCCCTCTCTCTGTCTCCCTCCTCTCTCTCAGTCTCTCTCCCTCTCTGTTACAGAGAGAGGAGGGAGACAGAGAGAGGGGCCGGGGGAGAGCCGAGAGAGAGAGAGAGAGAGGTCAGAGGAGGGAGACAGAGAGGGAGAGAGACTGAGAGAGAGGAGGGAGACAGAGAGAGGGGCCGCTGGCTAAGTTCTGTATGTTCTGATTTTTATTTTTATTTTTGCAGTGGTCATCATGGAAGAGTCGGGTTCGACAGGAGGTACAGAAGTGAAGAAGAAGGCCAAATCTAATGATCCTGGGTGGAAGTACGCATATTGGCCAGATGAGTATGATAAAAACAAAATAAAATGTGAGTTATGTGGTTTGATAACAAATGGAGGAATCAAAAGACAGAAGGAACATTTAATAGGAGGGTTTAGTGATATAAAGAAATGCCCAAAAACTACAAAGGAGATTGCTGATGAGATGCTGAGTTGGTGTGAGACACGGAAAAAATCTAGGCCGGCCTTTATCGTAGATAAAGGGTAGATTTTCGTTCTTTTTGAAAAGAAACACTCCTCTGCGTAGAGAGGGTTCCGTGGGTGCGCGTCGTATCAGACGATATAGGTTCGAGTGTTGGACCTCTCCCCGCCGACCGAAGTCGGCGTTGATTTACATCGGCTTAATGTCCGAACACCCTTAATTAAATGACAACATTAAGGCTTAAAGTTCTTCCTCGAGCCTCTAACCAATAGAGCAGGTTTGCTTAAAACAGGACGGGGGAGCTGACGGGGACCCTGACTGAGCACGCTGAAGTGGGCCACTGGGGTTTAAGTGGCGGTCTTAGACCTAGGGGTATTTTAGTAAATAACCAGACCAGAGGGATTTAGGAGTTTCTGGGCTGGGGTAGGCATAAAGCCGGGTTACTAACCTTCCAAGGCTCTTAGGCCCTTTTCAGAAAGTTTAGGAGACCATTAGATCACTTCTTAGGTCGCAGGGGTATTTCGGTAACTTTACCAAACCCTAGGCCTAGGTTTAAGATGACCCCCGAGCGCTGGACTGAGCCAACAGCACTCCCAGACCAAGCCGACAACGAGAGATTCTAGAGAAGACACTCACGGGTTCAATTGGTTGGAAGTAGGGGTAAGTATGCAAGTTTTTAGAGAGTCGGGGTTTATATGCAATATTGCATTAACGAAGTGTGCCGGGCATAATAAGGTGCTCTTATAATTTTGCATGAGTACAGAGGGTGTCGACAAATTATCGACTGTACATACATCCGCATCATGGCGGGAAGTAGGGGCATACCCCTAATTACAAAAGTTGCAGGGTAAAACTGCAATTTACAGGACTTAGGCCTTTCATGACCTCGAGGAGGACATTTTTACAATTTGTCATCGTAATGACATAATGACATAATTGCATAAGTCCGTCACTCCGTTGCATAACACATTACGAACACGACCCGTTGAAGGGCATAATTGTAAATATACCCCGTAGGGGCATATACACAAGGCCCGGGACTTACCCCACTCAGACCAAAAACAACGAACAACTTGAACTTGAAGTCTAGCCTCCTTTCGACTTCAGACTGCTCCTGGCCGGGTAGGCCTGCCTGAACTGCCACTCGATATGAAGCCAGCTCAATCTCTACAGGGGTGATTGCCTCAGCCCCGTACACCAGTGAAAATGGGGAACACCCCGTAGGGGTTTTATAAACAGTCCGATAGGCCCAGAGGGCTTCGTGGACTTTTTCGCTCCAATCCTTTTTTCGGCCATTTATAATCTTTGCCATCAACTTGCAAAGTGTTTTGTTGAAAGCCTCCGCTAAACCATTAGCCTGAGGGTTATAAACCGAGGAGGTTCTCCAATCAATGTGGAATTTGGCCGCCAGTGCATACACTGTCTTGTTTCTGAAGGGCGTCCCATTGTCTGAAATAATTCGGCTAGGGACTCCGAATCTATATATAATATGATATCTTACGAAGCGAGCCACTGCCTCACCTGTAACCTCTCGCAGAGGAATAGCCTCAGCCCAGCGAGAAAAATAATCTGTGGCTGCTAGAATGAATTTATGCCCTTGAGAGGATGGAGGGAATGGTCCCACTATATCCATGCCCCATTCTGCAAACGGCTATGTAGGAGCCGTTGGGTGTAAAGAACTTGGAGGCCTCCGAGGGATTGGCCCAAAAGCTTGGCACTGGTGACAGGTGCGAGCGTATTGATTACAGTCCTCGTACATAGTAGGCCAATAGAAGCCCTTAAGTTTGATATTCATCTTCGTCCCGGCCTGGTGAGCCCCGCACAACCCAGAGTGGACCTCCAGCATGACGGTCCTGGCTTCCTTAAGTGAGAGACATCGCAAGAGCACCAGGTGGTCCTTTTCCTGGGCGAGCCTGAAGAGAATACCATCAAGCAACCGATATGACGCAGCCCTTCTAAGCAACTGCACCCATCGAGCTCGTTCCGGAGAAAACTGCCCGTTCTTGATTTGTATAATTGGCTCGCACCAATCTTCTTCCTCTGGATCATTTCCCTCTTCGAGGTGGTGAACCTCATAAATGGTGAGGCCCGATTCTTCATCAAGCATGCTGGGCATGAGCCTTCTGTGCCTGACTGTAATATTCAATTCACCGTCAGGTGGAAGCTTCAACGCGGCTGCTAACTTTGCCAACGCATCTGCCTGAGAATTACTACTCCTCGGCACATGGCTTATCTCAAAGAGATAGAACTTTTCTTTAAGCCTCATAACAGCCTCAAAGTAAGGGATCAACTCCTTTTTCCGCACATCATAATCACCGAGGACTTGACAGACAATGAGCTGAGAATCCCCGTACACTTTAATACATTTGAGCTCCATTTCCAGCGCTAGCTGTAGCCCAATGATTAATGCTTCATATTCCGCCTCATTATTAGTCAATGACTTCATGAGAGCGCAGGAATGATGAAGTATACCCCCTTGAGGGGATACGAAGACTATGCCGGCGCCGGCTACAGAGCTTACGAGGCCGCCTGTCTTCTTAACGGTCCTAGATGCACCGTCAAAATACAACTCCCAACATGGTGTGCCGAAGGACAACACCTCTTGTTCAGGATACAGTGAGACATCTGCATCCTCTTCAACATCAGGTGGTTGCATCAGCTTCTCCTCGTCTGGTAGTTCGAAGTTGAGGAACGACTCTGCCGGCACAGGGTGTGCAGCAAGAAAATCAGCCATCCCTTGTCCCTTGATCGCCTTGCGTGGGACGAATGTAATGTCGAACTCCATCAAGATAAGAGCCCATTTCCCTAACCTTCCAGAGTGGACAGGTTGACTGAGTAGGTACTTGAGCGAGTCCCATTCAGAGATGAGCTCCACTCGGTGCGCTAACAGATAGTGCCGTAACTTTTTGACAGCGAACACCAAAGCAAGGCACATTTTCTCCATAGGTGAGTACCGACACTCGGGGCCGATCAGCTTCCTGCTGAGATAATATAGTGGCTGCTCTTTACCCTCCTCATTAATTTGGGCCAGGAGAGCCCCAAGGGAAGCCTCCATGGCTGCGATGTAAAGAATGAGAGGCTTTCCTCTGACAGGTGCCCCTAAGACTGGTGGAGTCAAGAGATACTCCTTGAGTTGTTCGAAAGCCTTTTGACAGCTCTCGTCCCAGATAAAGGGTGCTCCTTTTTTCATCAATTTGCCGAAGGGCATGCACCTTCCTGAGAGGTTAGAGATGAATCGCCTGATATAAGCGAGCCCTCCCTGCAGAGATCTGAGCTCCGTTATGTTCCTGGGTGGAGGGAGCTCATTGATAGCGCTGATTTTGTCAAGATCTATCTCTATCCCTCGGTATCTGACGATAAAACCGAGGAACTTGCCGCTGGAGACTCCAAAGGCGCATTTCATCGGATTTTCGTTCTTTTTGAAAAGAAACACTCCTCTGCGTAGAGAGGGTTCCGTGGGTGCGCGTCGTATCGGACGATATAGGTTCGAGTGCTGGACCTCTCCCCGCCGACCGGAGTCGGCGTTGATTTACATCGGCTTAATGTCCGAACACCCTTGATTAAATGACAACATGAAGGCTTAAAGTTCTTCCTCGAGGCTCTAACCAATAGAGCAGGTTTGCTTAAAACAGGACGGGGGAGCTGACGGGGACCCTGACTGAGCACGCTGAAGTGGGCCACTGGGGTTTAAGCGGCGGTCTTAGACCTAGGGGTATTTTAGTAAATAACCAGACCAGAGGGATTTAGGAGTTTCTGGGCTGGGGTAGGCATAAAGCCGGGTTACTAACCTTCCAAGGCTCTGAGGCCCTTTTCAGAAGGTTTAGGAGACCATTAGATCACTTCTTAGGTCGCAGGGGTATTTCGGTAACTTTACCAAACCCTAGGCCTTGGTTTAAGATGACCCCCGAGCGCTGGACTGAGCCAACAGCACTCCCAGACCAAGCCGACAACGAGAGGTTCTAGAGAAGACACTCACGGGTTCAATTGGTTGGAAGTAGGGGTAAGTATGCAAGTTTTTAGAGAGTCAGGGTTTATATGCAATATTGCATTAACGAAGTGTGCCGGGCATAATAAGGTGCTCTTATAATTTTGCATGAGTACAGAGGGTGTCGACAAATTATCGACTGTACATACATCCGCATCATGACGGGAAGTAGGGGCATACCCCTAATTACAAAAGTTGCAGGGTAAAACTGCAATTTACAGGACTTAGGCCTTTCATGACCTCGAGGAGGACATTTTTACAATTTGTCATCGTAATGACATAATGACATAATTGCATAAGTCCGTCACTCCGTTGCATAACACATTACGAACACGACCCGTTGAAGGGCATAATTGTAAATATACCCCGTAGGGGCATATACACAAGGCCCGGGGACTTACCCCACTCAGACCAAAAACAACGAACAACTTGAACTTGAAGTCTAGGCAAGTCCATCTCTCCTCCTCTTCCTTCGTGTCCGTCCTCAATGGGACCCATGGGGTCTATTTATAGAAAGTAGGGAACCGGCCCGGGGGAAGTGGGACCCGGGCGGGTCAAGGCGACCCCGGGCGGGTTCCTTTCCCTCCAAAAATTAAATTTTTTTGAAAAATGGGCAGTTTCTAGACTGACCCGGATGCGCAGCACCCCGGGCGGACCGGCCCGGGGGCGCGGCACCCCGGGCGGACCCGCCCGGGTGCGCGGCACCCCGGGCGGACCCGCCCGGTGTGCTGCCCGGGGTGGGCAGACCCCGGGAGGACCCGCCAGGGGGCGCGCGGCCCCGGGCGGACCCGCCCGGGTGCGCAGCACCCCGGGCGGACCTGCCCGGGGTGGGCAGACCCCGGGCTGGTCTGCCCGCCCGCGCGCAGCCGCAGGGAGACCCGCCCGGGGGCTTTATACCCCGGGCGGGTTTCCCCCTCCCCGGGCAGTCCCCTTGGCTTCCGCAAAAAAATCCTCCGTACGGCTCCGACAGCGACGTTTCTACACTTGACTCCACGTGGAAGAGGAAGAGCCTTCTCCTCGCCTTGTTCGTCGTCTTCTGCGCCTCGCTCGTCCGTCGGGGAAGGAGTTTTTGATCCTACGAGACGTGATACACGCCGTCGATGTACCAAAACAATGTGCATAGCACGTCTTCACACCCTTAGAGCTTGGGTTGATTGATTGAAACCCGGAACCACATGACTATAATAGTCTCCGTGGGTTTATCGCGGGTTCTCCTCGCTTCCGCGGGATAGAACAGGTTGGACTGAGCCAACACCGTAAGCATGGACTTTTGACGCACACATGCGTACATATATAAACGTATATATACATTTATTTTCTGGTTACAACAGTTGGCTAAACAAAAATAAGAAAAGAAAGATGCCATGTTGTGAGTGTACAACTGTAGATGATGATTCTTCAGAGGATGAGACAGTTGAAAGATCAAAGAAGGGGTCCAATGTGTCAGTGCCACTGTCAAGTTCAAGTAAAAATGTTGTCAAAGGTTCAATAGATGTTTTTGCAAGAATGAGTGCTGAAGATTTTGTAGATGCAAGGAGGAGTGGGAAAAGAGTGCAAAGTACGTTGGAGTATAGAATGAAAATAGAAGAAAAAAAGATAATTGAGAAAGCTATAGCAACATGGTTTTATGAAGGTGGAGTGCCTTTTAATGCGGCCAAATTAAGAAGTTTTGAGATAATGTTTGAACTTGTAGGGCGATTTGGACAAGGATTTAAGCCACCTAGTTACCATAAGTTGAGAGAGCCTCTCCTCAAAGAAATGGTAGAGGAAACAAAAAGTTTGCATGTTGAATATATGCAACATTGGAAGACTTATGGGTGCACTATCATGTGTGATGGGTGGACAGACAAAAGGCAAAGAAAGTAAATCAATTTCTTGATAAATTATCCTGAAGGCACTTACTTTATGGAATCATTTAATGTTTCTCATCAGAGAGAAGATGCAGGATTGTTGTATGAATTGTTGGATAGGATGGTTGAAAGAGTTGGAGAGAGGAATGTTGTTCAAATTGTGACAGATAATGCATCTTATAACATTGCAGTAGGTAGAATGTTGATGGAGAAAAGGAAACAATTATTTTGGACGCCTTGTGCTGCCCATTGTCTTGATCTCATGCTAGAAGACATTGGCAAATTGAAAACTTATGCAGGTACCATCTCAAAAGCTAAAAAGTTGACAACATATATATACACCCACACTCGTTTGCTTGACCACACGAGGAAGGAGACAAAAGGAAGAGAACTTGTAAGGTTTGGAGTGACAAGATTTGTCACAGCCTTTCTCACGTTGAAAAGGTTGCATGACGATGCCGTAAAGAAAGGTTTACGAAGATTGTTCACTTCAGATGCATGGCATAACAGTGTATAGGCAAAGACAAATAAGGGAAAAAATGTTTCTTCAATTGTTTTTCAAGTGAAGTTTTGGCATGCCATTGAAGAGATATTGAGAGCATCTCAACCCATTTTGCAGGTTTTGAGGTTGGTTGATGCAGATGAGAAACCTGCAATGGGATACATTTATGCTGCAATGGAACATGCAAAGAAGCAAATAATTGAGAACTTTGGTTCTAAGGAAACTAAGTATCAACCTATGTTGAAAATTGTAGAGCGACGTTGGAAGGATCAAATGAATCGTCCTCTACATGAAGCGGGATTTTTCTTGAACCCAAAATTATATTATGAAGCCCGTACGAGAGATGGTCCGGCTGCAGTTACAAAATTCTCAAATTCTTTCTTAGCATGTGTTGAAAGGATGGAGTCAAATACTGATATACAAGACAAGATCAATGATCAGATGGTATTGTATATGAATGCAAGAGGTGCTTTTGGAACTTCAATGTCAATCAGAGTTCGTGATAGGAGATTGCCAAGTGAGTAATTTGATTAAATTATTATTTTGTGTATTATTTCTGATTTCATGAGGATGTGTGATTTTAATTAAATTTTCCTTGTTAAATGTTACTCTAGCTGATTGGTGGATGCAATATGGAGATACACCAGAACTCATGAACATTGCTTTGAGGATTTTAGGATTGACTTGCAGTTCTTCTGGTTGTGAACGTAATTGGAGCATATTTTAATTTGTAAGTAGTCTTTTAAAATAAATTTGTAAGAAATATATTTGTGTTAAAGTCATTAATCTTATCTTTGTGTTTTTACAGATTCATACAAAAAAGAGGAATAGATTAGAGCATAAAAGACTTAATGATTTAATCTATGTTCAATACAATCGGCGCCTTCGTGAAAGATTCTTAGAAAGGAAGAAACATCCAGAGAGATATGATCCAATATGTTCAAGAGATTTAAATTGGGGAAGTGAGTGGATGACTAAAGATGGCGATGATCTAGTTCATGAAGGAGATGACCTTACCTGAGAAATGGTGGATATAGCAATGGGCACATCAGAACAAAGGGCTAGAAGAGACACTCTCAAGAGGAAGCACTTCACATTCTATGGAAGAGGGTGATGATGAACAAGATGAATTGGAGAATGAGGAAGAAGAGACAGATGATGATGATGCACCATGGGAGTCAAATGATGAAGGTGGTGATAAAGATGGAGATGAGGATCTTGAAGCTTCAAATGAGAGAGCACTTGAGAATGCAATGTTTGGTTTTAAAATTTAGACATGTTATTTTTTTGCTGGATATTGTATGACTTTTATGTCTACTATTGTTTATGCTACTTCCTTAATTCCTCGTTTGTTTGTCCAAATATATGCTTGTCCATGTGGTGATAATTGGTGATTTTTGTTTCTTTTGGTATAAGAATTATATTACTTGTATGTTGTTTTAAATATGATTTGCAGATGTTTGGAAGAAATTGGCAAATATCAGGTTAGTATTTGATTCTTCATTCTAAAAGTCTAATTTTTGTTGTTAATTTTATCTCAAAATTCATTTTTATATGTTATTGCAATGTCATTTCTATTAGTTTTTATTTTTGTCCATACTATTGTTGTTATCTATATTTTTAATGATCATGATTAACTTTATATAGAAAATTACATATAAATTAATGATCACATTTATTTATGAACTTGACGCCTAAGCGCCGCTTAGGTAGGCGCCTAAGCGCTTAGGCACTCGAGGACCCCAAGCTCGCCTTGGTCGCCTTGACAACTATGATATATATATATATATATATATATATATATATATATATATATATCTTATTTATAATTTGTATATTGGGGGTATATTTTATGGGCTTTTAAAAATGTGTCTGGGCAGTGGCTAAGTGATTGGGCTCCACACGAACGCCTTGGGTCGTCTTGACAACTATGTGTATGAGTCCACCCAAGTTCATCAGAAAGAAGGGGGGCAGAAGCTCTTGGCAAAAGCCATTCAGTCTCATACACAATATTCATGAGCCACTCCATGCCTACCCTTATTCTGGGCCTCTCCACCCACTAGCAAGTATTACAACGCTTAGCAGGAGATCTGGAGCTTCTTTCATGATTGGAAAATCGGAATCTGAAAAGGTACAAGAAAAGGTCTGAAGGTTTCAACAAGTCATTTTCTGGAGTACTTGGCTAGAACGTAATAAGAAGGTTTCAGGAATACACGTGTATAAATGTGTTAGTATGCTTTGGGTAGCAGCAAAGTGAATCCAAAACTCCATGCTTCTAACTCTTGTTTCTTAAGCAACAAGTTCATACAGAAGGAATGGCTTACATACTACGAGACATAATATTATGGAATCAGAGACTTACATAAGCTCGAGTGATTTATTGTCTATACCTAGTTTAGAAACTAGAAAGAAGGTCTAATGGTGTGGTTTGAAATCAGAGGCTGAATCGTGTGTTTCTGAAACAAGAGGGCAATGCACAGACAGTGCCACAAGTAGCAAAGCATCCCCTTCGCAACCAGATTTCAGCCATTCGATCCTGTTGATTGAGAGCAACAACTTATATCAACCATTCAATTTTAAACCATCTAACATTCATATGAATTGCCTCTTGCACCTAAGGCCTCATGTCCTCTCTTCTACACTTCTCCCCTCCATCCAAACGGGACACCATCATCCACCTGCAACCCCTCAACTTCTCCCATTCCTCTGACCTGTGCACTCCACCATCAACCCCTCAACTTCTCCCATTCCTCTGACCTGTGCACTCCACCATCATCCACCTGCAACCCCTCAACTTCTCCCATTCCTCTGACCTGTGCACTCCACCATCTCCTCCTCTTCTTCTCGCATTTTCCTTTGCTACACATCAAGAATAATTATGATAGAGGGCAGGAAGAAGATTTGACAAGCGTGATGGTCGGGATTGCTGTGGAAGAGGGCGAGTTGGTGGTGAACAAAAGAAAGAGAGTAGGGGGTGGACGGATGGAGAAGGCATGGAGGTCAGGGTTGATGGGAAGGGATCTATAGGGGGTGAAGAAATTTAGACTTTCAGTTATTTTAATTGGTGTAGTCTCTTCTGGAAAGATATACGGTGCGGATCTCCACCCCAGGAGAGACTTTTCCCCAGGCCCTTCAGGATGGCCTCTTCCCCCTGGCCAGTGTCCTAGTCTTCTCATAAGATTTTTTTTTGGGGGGGCATGCGTGTGTGTTGGGGATTGGGGAGGGCACCGGTGCTTGCTCTTCAGGAAGGACTTGAGGGATGAGGAGATCAATCAATTGAAAAAGCTCATGATTTTGCTGCAGAGGAAGTCCCTTTCTCGGGGTCAGGTGGATAGGTGGCATTGGACGATGGAATCAGGTGGGGGATTCTCGGTTAAGTCGGCTTACCCCCTCAACCACAATAGTGGTACTCGCTTTCCCCTGGTCAAGCAAGTCTGGAAGCCTAAAAGCCCAATGAAGGTGTGTGAATTTTTGTGAGTCACCTTGGGAAGGCTTCCCATGTGCAACGGCTAACCTCCTTCCCCGATGGGATCAAGCTTCTTCGTAGCCTCTGTCGAGAAGAGGAAGACAAAGATCACCTTTATCTCAAATGCTCTTTTGTGCAAAAGGTGTAGAAGCATGTTCTTCTTAGGCTTCAATCATAGTTGTCGAGGTGGTAAGGCGACCCGAGGCATACTTGGGGTCCCCGAGCGCCTGCCTAAGCAGTTCCTAGGCGACAAGTCCATAGGAACTAGAGCAAGAAGTGTACATAAATTTTCTATACGAAGTTTATCATGATCATTAAAAACATATGAAACAACACTAATATGACATAAATCAAAAGTAGTAGAAAGTGACACTGCAATAAAATACCAAAATTAAATATGAGATAAAACTAATCACCATTTATCACAAAGACATTATAATAAAGTACCAAGAAACATCGCCATTTAGCACAAAATATCATTTGACAGCAAACAAACATCACATACACATCAAACACTAACTAGAAAAGAAACAAAGGCAATTAAACTATTAAAGTCAAGGTTCAAGAGTAGTCTTGAGTGTGTGTGTCTGTGTGTGACAGAACCTGTGTGTGGATAGTATGTGAAGAAGCATAAGGGCCTGTTGTAGCAGAGCCCCTGTTCAAGAAGTGTGTGGCGCCTTGACAACTATAGCTCCAATGTGTGCAGAAGGTCCCACACTCCATCCATGAGCTTCTTCAGCAGTGGGATCACTCATGGAAGCTCAAGAGCATAGTTTAAAAAGTGTTGAGGCGGTTGTGAGGCGCTTTCTATAAGCCGTATAAGGCGTAGGCCTTAAGACATGATGAGGCGTAAGCCTTAATAGTCTAGGAAAATAATCTTAAAACCATCAAAAGAGATAAAAATATTACTAATTTTCATGTCTTAATGCTATTCCAATTCAATGATAGATCCATGTTATCTTAAAAGCACTTAATCATGTTTTAAGGACAATAAAAGAAGCATAGGTCTTAGGTCTACCCTACAATTCCTCACTACATCGCCTTCTCGATTGATGCACAAGACTCGAGTAAATGCTTTGAGGCGGTGAATACGTTGAGGCGTACCACCTGAATTGACAAAAGACATAAGCCTCAAGTAAAAGGGTTGAGACGCATGTCTTAAGGCATTTTTCTGGCGCCTAACTTTGAGGCTCAAGTCTTAGTGCCTTGAGGCATCGCCTTTTTAAACAATGCTCAGGAGTGACAAAAAGATCCGGTGGCTGATTCTTCATGCTATATTATGGGCTATGTGGGGAGAGAGGAACAGGAGGACCTTCATGAGGGAGTCAAAAACCTCAAAAGAAATCTCATCCTTCATTTGTTCTAGAGTTTGGGAATGGACGAAATTCAATTGTACTGCAGAAAAAACCTCAGAAGGAATCACAGCCTTCATCTGTTCTAGAGTCTGGGAAGGGGCAAAATCCAATTGTAACGTGGATGTATTCTTTTTCCCTTTTTGGCAATCAGGAGAAGATGTAACAGCTTCTTGGTTATTGTGGACATGCAAAATTGCACGCCCATACGTCCCAACTAGTCTAGCATCAACAACGACTCCAAATAAAAAATCACGGGGAAGATGGGCCATCCGAACTCTCCAAACAGACGCATATACTGCCGTGAAGCCGTCCCCGGAGTCTCGACAGCGAAGAGAAATCAACCACCAAGAGCCCCACAATCCATGGGCCTCGAAGAATATCAGATGGGCCAAAATTCGCGCTCTCAACAGGCTCAAGACTGCCCATTTAGGCCTTCAGCGGCACGCCCTGGCAGCCCCTCAGCGGCACGCCTTGGCAGCCCTTCAGCGGCAAGCCCCTGATGGCCCTTCAGCGGCACGCCCTGGCAGCCCCTCAGTGGCACGCCTTGGCAGCCCTTCAGCGGCACGCCCCTGATGGCCCTTCAGCGACACGCTCTTAGGCCCTTCAGGGGCACGCCCCTTCAACGGCGCGACTGCCAGTCCCTTCAACGGCACGCCTTATTGGCCCTTCAACGGCGCGCCTGCCAGGCCCTTCAACGGCATGCCTGCAAGCCTTCAACGGCGCGGCTGCTAGCCCCTTCAACGGCACGCCTGCCATGCCCTTCAACAGTACGCCTGCCAGGCCCTTCAACGGCGCGCCTGCCAGGCCCTTCAACGGCACGCCTGCCAGGCCCTTCAACAGCACGTCTGCAAGCCTTCAACGGCACGCCTGCCAGCCCCTTCAACGGCGCGCCTGTCAGCCCCTTCAACGGCGCGCCTGCCAGCCCTTCCAGCGGCACACCTTCTGTGTCTTCCAGCGGCACAACCTTTTGGCCTCTCAGCGGCACACCTTGCCACCCGATGCAACCGACAGAGCGACGTGATGCCCATCCCCTACGATTCGTGGCGCGCAGTGAGCTGGCTGAGGTGTCGCCCAGGGAGGAAGACACGCAAGCTACTCCCTCCTGCAACCAAGGACGGGAGAGTCAACTCCCATTTAATGCCCGTGACTTCGGACGCTCCCCGCCTTCGGGAGCTCTTGCCGTGGGAGGTATAAAAAGCCTCCGCTACTCCACACGGACAGAGACAGGAAGACAGGAGGAAAGAGCCAGAGAAGAAGAGAAGAAGAAGGAGAAGAGAAGAAGAGAGGAAGAGAGGGAGAGGAGTGCTCCCCGCTACACCCACCGCCGCCGTCTGTGCGAAAAGAGAAGAGAGGAAGAGAGGGGAGAGTGCTGCTGCTCCACCCACCGCCACCGCCGGAATAGAAGAAGAAAAGGAAGAGAAAGAAGAGAAGAAGAAAAGGGGGAGAGGGCCTGCTGCCCTTCCCCTCCCCGCTGCTACTCCGGCTCCCGACGTCCGTGCGAAGAGAAAAAGAAGAAGAAAAGAGAGGAGAGAGAAAAAAGTGAGCTGTGGGAGAGGAGGAGTCCATGCTCCGTTCCCCTCCCCACTATATTTCCTTTTCTTCTTTCTTTTCCTTCATTTCCTTTTTTTATCGTCGTTGCGATGTATTAGCCCCCCCCCCCCCCGGGCACCCCTTTTGTGAGAATAAAAGTAGAAGGCTTGCAAGTATTTTTGGACGTCTTTCTAAAGTATTTCTTCCGTGTTTGCCTCCTTCGGTGTTTCACGCCCCTTTCCTTTTTTCCTTGTGTTAGGGTTTGCTTCCTCCCGAGCATTTTTGCCTTCGTTCACCCCTGGGCTCCCTCAGCGGCACACCCCAGCCGTGCCTCCAACGGCACACCCCAGTTGTGCCTCCAGCGGCAAGCCCCTACGGGCCTTCCCCGGCACGCCCTGGCCAGGCCCTTCGCCGACACACCACCCAGCTCCTTCCCCGGCACGCCCTAGCCAAGCCCTTCGCCGGCACACCCCTGCGGGTCTTCCCCGGTGCACTCTAGGCCACCCTTCGTCGACACACCCTGGCCTCCCTCAGGCCGGCACGCTACCCACCAGCCCCTCCTTCTCGCCCGGCGCACCCCCCTTAACAAGTCCTAGAATCGTCTCTCATTCGCCGTTCCCTCCGAGTTTTCCGAAGTTTTATTAAGGTGTTGCCGCTCTCGAGCGCCCACCTCCAGTTGTCGGGTTCCGCCACTCCTTGTGGGCGCGTTCCCTGTATCTCCCTTACGCTCGGGTCAAGGGGAGATGCTGTCGAATTTTTGTTAGAAACGATAACATATTAAAAAGACAAAAGGAAGCAACAAACAAATGGGACAATAACGAATTAAAAGGCTAAAGGGAGTAACAAACCAATGAAAAGAACAACGATAAAACGCTTTAACCACGGCAAGGGAACCGCAATCAACCCAAAGAGAGCCGAGTCGAGCAACAATTAAGCAACTTGAATATTCGTCCTCATGGGAGAAAGAATGGAAAATAATCAAGGGAAAGAGAGAAGAAACCCAAGCAACTAAATAAAATCAAGAGAGAAAAGAAAAAAAGAAAAGACATAAGAATGGAAGAAGAGTGTGCCCCCATGCCCTTCGCCGGTACACCCCCCAGCCACCCTTGGCCGGCACGCCCTGGGCCGGTACCCCGCTCGCGCCCTTTGTCGGCACGCCCCAGCCTAGCGGCTCTTCGCCGGCACACCCGCCCGCGCCCTTCGCCGGCACGCCCCTTTAGCAACATTTGCCGGCACGCTCCTGTGACCCCTTTACCGGCACGCTCCCCCTACGCTCAGCGGCACGCCTGCACATCCTTCGCCGGCACGCCCGTTCGCGCCCCTCGCCGGCACACTAGCCCTAGCTTCGCTGGCACGCCCCTTTAGCCTCTTTTAGCCCTCCAGCGGCTCACTCTTTCTCCAGAAAAATATATATAATATATAATGATAATAATAATAATAATAAGTTAATAAAAATTATGATAAATAAATAAATCTGAATATACATAAGAAATAAACAAAAAATGTGAAATAATAATAATAATGGTAAACAAAAAAAGAGAAAAAATAATCAAAACAGAGAAATCATCCAGAATAAACACATAAAAGGGAAATAAGCAATAAAATATGTATGCATATAATTTAAAGCCCAGATAAAAGAATGGTAAAATCCACATTGCAGTCCCGTCTCTCCCGCGACCCGATGCTGAAGGAACAATCATGCCGCCTTTGCAGGCTGGGCCTGAGTCTTGGGAATTATCCCGAAATGGCCATGACCTAACCTCGCTTTGGGCCGACATTCCGATTAAGCCAGACTTGTCGCTCAGGCCAGATCCCTTCCGAGCCACCACTAAAATTGCCGTGCGTTCGGCAGACATCTAAACGGGTTCACCTCGGTCTTCATCTACGTCGTACCTTCAATACGGACCTTTGTCCGAACATAAAGTGGTCTATGAGTGACCGACCAAAATCGGAATAGAACGAGATGGCTCTCGTCATCCCTGGGCCCCTTGCATGGGAATATCAATAAGGCCTCCGTGGGCCACGCTTAGACCTCGGGTCCGTCCCGATTATGGTCATCGTCTGGCTCATATCCTTGGTCTACAGCCCGCTCCCTTTGAACACGTTTTCGGTTTTGGAGTCTAGTCCCGGGACTTTCCCCCGTTGTCCTCCGACACCGGAAATATTAATGATGCCCGTGCAAGCCTCGTTCGGACCGCGGGAGGCGCCCCCGGTATGATCCTGACTCGATCTCGCACCGGGCCGATAAATTCACTAGTTTCCTACTACACTAAACGGGATTCAACCGAACGTTTTCCGTTCTTCGGAATAATAAACTTGCCGTATCCCGGCATACATATGTTCCGGGTCTTCCCGCGACGATTGTGATATTCTCAAGCCGGACACCCGTCCGAATATTAAACGATCTCCTAAATGACCGACATGTTTCGAACGTTCGCTTCCCAAGACATAGGGCTTTCCAGCTGATTCAAGGGATAGTCCCCCGTTGCCCCTTGGCACCGGAAATATTAGTGACGCTCATGCGAGTATGACTTCGACCGCGGGGGGCCCACCACAATATGGTCGCAGCTTGACCTTGCACCGAGCCGACAAACTTGTTGGTTTCTGACCGTTTTAACCGGGATTTAACCGAATGTTTCCAGTTCCTCCGAACAATAAATTTGCCGTACCCCGGCATACATAGGCTCCGATTTTCCCGTGACGATTGCGCTTTTCTCGAGCCGGACATTCGTTCGAATATTAAATGGTCAGCACATGACCGACATGATCTCGAACGCTTTCTTTACGCCCTCATACGAGGATTTCAGCATTTCTTAATAAATTTCCACGCAATTAATTTTCTGGCCATGAGGTCCTGATTCTCGGCGATTAATCAAGGATGTTCCCTCGTATGGGGGATTTAAATGACGTCGTGACCTTTACGGCGCGACGGGTTTTGGTCCCGACCCGAACCACACAATCGTCTGACCGAGTCAGATCGAGCGCACCATGGGCTCTTCGGAGCCCGAATAAATTGTCACTTCGTGACTGGCACACCCAAGCACTTAATAGACGAACAGCATAATGAGTGTTCGAAAAGTGCGTCCACAGTTATCTTGTATAGGGGCTTTTGGCCTTGTCCCCTCACTACACTGGTACATTCCTCATTTTCACTGTATAACATATCGTGGTACCAAGCACTTTCCAAAAAAAAAAACTTTAAATTGGTATACGTTATGGGCTATGTGGGGAGAGAGGAACAGGAGGACCTTCATGAGGGAGTCAAAAACCTCAAAAGGAATCTCATCCTTCATTTGTTCTAGAGTTTGGGAATGGACGAAATTCAATTGTACTGCAGAAAAACCTCAGAAGGAATCACAGCCTTCATCTGTTCTAGAGTCTGGGAAGGGGCAAAATCCAATTGTAACGTGGATGTATTCTTTTTTCCTTTTTGGCAATCAGAAGAAGATGTAACAGCTTCTTGGTTATCTTGTATAGGGGCTTTTGGCCTTGTCCCCTCATTACACTGGTACATTCCTCATTTTCACTTTAACACATATTGTGGTACCAATCACTTTCCAAAAAAAAACTTTAAATTGGTATACGTTAATGATAACACATATTCAGCATCTACTTTTCTTCCTTACTGGGGTCATGATCTTCAGGAACAGTCCAGTTCGGAAGCTCAAGCTAGAGAGAGAAGCTCTGCGGATGGTGAGGTGTGTGGGAGGGATCCCGAGCTTCGCCTCGAGAGCAAACCGTGATCCACTAGAGAGCACAGGTCGCCGGAAGTCACATGAAGGTTTATGGGGTGGTGTAGAGCCTCGTGGTAGAGTGATGGGAAGCTCTGCCATGGTCCGTGGGGGTGGTCAGTCGCCGGCGCTCAGCCCTGGGAGGGGTCTGGGTGGTCGCGAACCGACTTGCTTTCGATGCGAGAGGAGAGGCCACTTCCAAAGGTTCTGTAGGACGAGGGGTCCGGCAGCTGCTCCAAGTTCCTCTAGTCGCTACAAAACATTCTCAGAGGTAGTGTCTGGCAAACCTACCCCTGGGACGTTGGCTACTAGGAATAAGCGGTGTGTGGATGTAGGGGAGGTCTCGGCGGATTTCTTGTCTGCTCGTGATGGATGGCTGTGGCGGAGCATCTGTGCAACGGCAGTGGAGGGTTCTGTTTATGCAGGGAGGTCAAGTGCAGGTTTCAGGCGTCCGCCGGAGGCTGCTGGGAGGCCTCTAGGGTGATGGCTTCGTCCTTCTTAGTGGTTGGGCATGACGAAGATCTGGTTGCAGCCATGGCCGACTCGGGTGTCCTGGTAGTTGGCGGTGCCCTTCTTCGGCTGCAAAAATGGACGAAGCCCAAGGGTACCTTTCCTTGCCCCAAGCCGAGGAGATTGTGGATCACAATAGAGGGAGTGTCTCTGCTCCTCTATGATGAAGATGGAATCTCCTTTTTGGTGCAGAGTTTTGGGATGGTGGTCAGTGGTGGTTTGGGCTTCGCTCCCTTCGACTCACGGACAAGGGTGGTCGCAGTTGTGCAGGTGACGAGTCCGGCCGCCATCCCGACAGTTGTCACCGTCGAGCTTGATGGAGATTGCTTCGTCCTCCAGATCTGGATGAAAAAAGAGGTCCGTGAAGTGCCGCCACCGGGTGCCTTAGGGTTTCGCAGATAGGGGCGAGAGGAAATGGATGATGTACGGACTGGCAATTTGGCGGGCTTTCCAAATTGCGATGGGCCATCTGTTCACTAGTACATGGCTCCAGACCCTTCGCGTCCAGGTGGAGCTGGCCGCCTTGAGCCGGGCCAGTTAGGTGGCACGACACTGGAGCTAGGCCCTTCTCATCTGGGCAGAATGGGCTGTCATCAGCAAGGTTTAGGGTTGGGATGTCTTCAGTAGGCCCAAGTGGATCGCAACACTAGGAGTCATATCGGGCAAGGCTTTTCAAGTTCCGGATCGCCATCGCGGACCTGGAACTTACCCAAATCCGGTCATGAGGGTACTACCGGGTCAGCGAGGCCCAATTTCTTCCTCGCTCGATTGAGCAGGGGCAGCCAAGGGAGGCGTCCGGCCATCCAAGGGCGTCAACCCCCTCGCCACCGACGAAGGGGGGGGGGGTCATTCTCCCAAGTGGGCTGCCGTCTCCTCTTGCCCTACTGTGGCGGGGAGAGATAGGGCCTCCAGGAGGCCGTCTGCAAGCGGAGGTGCAGGGCCGGCATCCTCCCCCTGCGGGTGTGGCTGCGCAGAAAGATTGGAGCTCCGGAAGAGTCGTCTGAGGCCCCCATCTAGTACGCAGATGGTGCGGATAGGTGGCGGAGGCCAAGGAAAGGTGTCAGAAGGGTTTGAACCCATGCTGGAGCTCTTGTTCCCCAGGATGCCGTCCCCGAATCTTCCCGCATTGGATCTGGTAGCCATGGAGGACGTCAGGCTCCTTTAGTAGCCGACTCTAGTGACTCCTGCAGAGGTCGATGTGGATGATGCTGGTCTGGCCAGCAACGTTCTTCCAACGGATGCTGGGGGCCTCCTCTAGTGGCCGACCGAGGATGACATCCCTGCCACCCCTACTTCAGGGGCAGAGCTCGCAGTAGAGGGTGGCTAGGAGTCGGAGGAGGTAGGCATTCCAGGGAAAGAGGAAGGTAAAGAAATGATGGGTGCGATGGAGAGGTTGATGGAAGAGCACTTCAGGGATCTGGCGAGGAAGTTGGGAGTCTCTTACGAGGGGGTGAAAAAGGAGATTAAGGGGTCACTTCTCCTGATCTAGAAGAGATGGCTAACAGCGTTGGCGAGAGGGGCTAAGAAGGAAAAGTCCCAAAGGAAAGCCGAGAGGGTGGAGAAGAGGGTGAGGAGCAGGAGGGAGGAGAGGGGAACACAATTCAATCCCCATGAGGATCATATCATAGAATGTGCGTAATTTAGGTGGGTGGGGGGGGGGAGAATGGTGAGGGAGATGGTGAGAACATGTAAGATAGACATCCTTTGTTTACAGGAGACTAAATGTGAGGGGGATGGTGAGGGACTGATGAGAGAGATAGGTGGGGCTAGACTTTCAAAGGGAGTGGTTAAGTGGTTTCTCCGACGGAGGGGAGGGCTGACGGGACTATGGTGCACTGTTGTGGAATCCCTATGAGGTGGAGGAGGTGGAGAGATAGGTGGGCCAGTGGGCTATTTCTCTTCACGTCTGTTGCTTGAGAGAGTTTTTCATGGGACTTCTCTGGGACCTATGGCCCTCAAACTAGGGAAGAGAAGAGTGTTCTCTGGCAAGAGCTAATTGCTTATCGTTTTTCCTAGGGCAACCTCTTGTGCGTGGGTGGTGATTTCAATGCGGTGGCATCTGCCTCCGAGGGGACTGAGGCTCATTCTCAAGCCGGGGAGATAGAGGACTTTTGTGACTTCATCCAACAGGTTGCCCTCATCGACATTGGACTGGTGAACGCTCAGTTTACCTTATCCAACTTGAGGGAGACCCCCTCTTGCTCCAAGCTTGACAGATTCCTGGTGTCAGCAGACTGGGAGGCCCGCTTCCCTTACGTGCAGATTTTCTGTTTGGCTAAGCCGACCTCAGATCCTAAGCCTATCGTCTTGAGCAGAGGTCAAGAGAGGAGTCAGATTTTCAGATTTGATAGGTGTTGACTGGAAGAGGTTGACTTTTTGAACGCTGTGAAGAGGGCGTGGAAGAGGCACAGCCCACATGGATTTCTCATGGCCACTTTGATTGGAAAGCTGAAGCATTTATCATTTGTGCTCAGAAGGTGGGGCAATAGCAAGAGTCTCCCCAGCAGGCAGGAGAAGGAGAGGATTCTTCATCAACTTGAAACCCTGGACCAGTTGAAGGAAGCAAGGTTGTTGGATGAAGCTGATAGGAGCAGGGATTCTCTTCGTGCTCGGTATGATGAGATTCTTATCGGGGAAGAGATTTATTAGAAATAGAGGTCGAGAGAGAAATGACTTAAGGAAGGTGACAGGAACAAAGCGTATTTTCACATGATTGCTTCTAGAAGGAGGAGGGTGAACCATATCGCTTCTATACAGGTGGGGGTCTAGTCTATCTAGAGGGAGGAAGTCATCAGGCAGTATGCCATGGACTTTTACACCAGGCTATTCACGGAGGAGCAGCTGAGCAGGCCGAACTTCTCTCATGATTTGCTTCCACATCTCCCTTCTATAGAGAGAGAGAGAGAGAGGCTCTCGCGAGTCCCTTTCTTGAAGAGGAGATCAGACATGTAGTCTTCTCTCTTGTAGGGGACAAGTCCCCTGGGCCAGACGGCTTCCCATGGTATTCTTCCAACAGGGTTGGGACATTGTCAAATGTTGGTACTGTTCAAGAGTTCCAGAAAGGCAGGGGACACTTGAGAGGTATTACCAAAACCCTCCTCGCGTTGATTCATAAGAAGAAGGGTGCACATGATTTGGCAGGCTTCAGACACATTAATTTACTTAATAGCACTTATAAAAACATTTATAAGGTGCTAGCCAGAAGACTAGATGGGATCGTTGGTGGATTGATTAGTGATCACCAAGGGACTTTATCAGGGGAAGACATATCCAAGAAAACTTTCTAGTTGCTCATGAATATTTGTATGGTATGAAGCAGCAAAAGAAGAGGGTATGGTCCTCAAGCTAGACTTTGAGAAGGCATATGACAAGGTTAATTGATATTGTCTCATTCAGGTGCTATTGAAGATGAGGTTCCACCAGAATTGGATAAGATGGATATGGGGAGTGCATCTCCTCTGCTTCATTTTCTGTGCTCATTAATGGACGGCACTCCTCTTATTTCCAAAGTGAGAGAGGGCTTCAACAAGGAGACCCGTTGTCTCCTCTCTTGTTTATGCTGGTAACTCACATTTTGAGTAGATTGTGGACGAGGACTGAGGCTACAGGGATTATCCGAGACTTCCATTCTGATAAGGTTGGTACTTGTATCACCCACCTTCAGTAGGCAGACGATACTATCCTCTTCCTTGCTGACAAGGAGCAGCAAATGTATGACGTCAGGTTGATGCTTCAGATGGTTCAAGATATCAGTGGTCTGAAGGTTAATTACACCAAAAGTTTAATAGTAGGGATCAACATGGAGGCTTCAAGACTCAAGCGGGCAGCTGGTATCTTGGGGTGCCAAATCGAAAAAAATTTGGTCTCTTATCTAGGCCTTCCTCTTTCCCCAAGAGCTCTTCACTATAGGGATTGATAGGTGATGGTGCAAAAATATGAATCCAAACTTGTTGGATGGAAGGCTAGACTCCTCTCTTATGGACGACCCTTGGTTTTGTGCAGATCTGTATTGGATAGTTTGTCGACATATTTCCTCTCCATCTTTAGGATCCCCAGGACAATGACTAAGAAGTTGGAATCCATCCAGGCTATATTCTTTTGGCATGGCAGTGGGAACAGAGTTAGAAGGTGGCATGATATCTCTTGGGGTAGAGTTTGTAGGAGCAAGGAAGGAGGCAGTGCGGGAATCAAGAATATCAGAGATTTCAATTTGACCTTACTCTGTAAGTGGCTGTGGAGGCTTGGGAAAGAAGATGGAGGACTTTGGGCGCAGCTTATCAGATAGAGATATTATTCCACTACTAGAGTTTGGGATCTATTTCCGTCCAGGCTTTACAATGTCTCTCCAATCTGGAGAGGCAACCTTCAGGGTGTAGACTTTATCAGAGCTAGTGTTCGAGTTAGCCTGGATGATGGACAGAGAAGTATGTTCTGATAGGACAAGTGGTGTGACGATTTCACTGTAGCAGAGGCTTTCTCGTCCTTGTTCGCCATTGCAGGTACACAGTACACCTAGAGGTTCTGTGGCTCAGTATTTTGATGCATACCTAGCTGGAGGTATTTGGGCTCGTACTTTCAGGAGGAATCTCCAGCCGCAAGAGAAGGATCAGCTATAACTTCTATTATCTTTCCTTCTTAACCTCCAATTGGTTATTGGCAGAGTAGATACATGGGTGTGAAGATAGGAGAGGGAGGGGGCCTGCTCAGTCAAGTCTGGCTACTCTCTCATCTCAGATGGAGGAGTGCGTCACTCTTATGTACATCAGGTTTGGGCACCCGAGAGCCCACTGAAGGTGAAGCTGTTAGTTTGGAGGATTTCACATGGTCGGCTTCCCACCTGTGACAAGGCGACACCTTTTCTCCAACATATTTCTTCCTTGTGCTGCTTATGTGGGGAGGAGGACCTGGACCATCTATTCACAGATTGCACCTATGCAAGCGATATTTGGACAAGGGTTCAACAGAGATTTCGGCAGCCAGTACATCAATTAGCGGGGGTGCACCAACTTTTCACGAAAGTGGCATAGGGGATGGAACTTGAAGGGCAACAATACCATTTGGTGGCTTATCCTCCATGCCACACTTTGGGCCTTGTGGACCGAGAGGAATAATAGAATATTCAAAAGAGTAGCAAGGCCAGAAGATAGGTTACTTTCTTTTGTTTGTTAGATAGTGGCCGTTTGGGCGAGAGAGCTTTGTAAAGTGGAGAATTTTAACTCATCTCTCTTTTTGTTGTTGGGGAGTTAATTGGGAACACCTTTTTGGTGGGAAGGTCCTTTTTGTAAAGGGTTTTTTGAGAGCTCAATCTTTTTACTTGTACATCCCTTTTTAGTTAATATTTACTTGTGGTACCATCCTCTTTTCAAAAAAAAAAAGAGTACAATGCCCACAAACCTGCATAGGTTTTTCCTAGATCAACACAAATGCCAAGTAATAATTCATCAGTAGAACAAGAATATTTACTTGTTAACATTTTAAATGAAAAACACAAAGGCATAATATCACATTGTGGCCTGTGGGATCTAAAAATCAGAAGGTTCCTTGACAAGGTTAGGAAATGGGTTTACGCGATTATAAATAAATAATCAAGCATTAACATGCAAAAACATTCCCCTTCCAAAATACATGCAAAAACATCATTGACCCTATCAAGTGCTCTTAAAGAGTTTCAACCAAAAGAAGCAACCAAGTGTGATGATCAGAACTCTAGATGAAAGTTAATGGGGATAAATTAGAGACACCAACACACCATTAACTTGTTTAGTTTAGGGCATGACTGGCATACTCCAACATAGAAACATTCAATTATGAGAATGACAAGAAGAAATGTTATCATTAAGAACAAACAAGAAAAGGCAGTAGCTTACATTTTGTAAATATTAAGAAGGAAGATAGTACTTCAAGTGTAAGATAGTACCTGTAGAATTCTCTTATAGCTGATATGGACTTATCTCGGAGACGTTCTTCGGACAATGGTCTAGCTTCAGAAGATAGCTGTCCACGGCCTGCAGGAGGTGTAATTACAGATGATCGATCAAAAGCACCATCTGAATTCCTCAGGTCCCTACCCCCAGAATTTAGATTACGATCTTGGGAACTTGTGTTTGATTGATCATGTGGTCCACCTGAGTATCTCTCTTGCATATATCTTGGCATGAGTTCTTCTCTTGAGTTATGGGATGTCCAATCAGATGAAGAACTGAAACCATTTGTGCCTGACATTAATCTTCGAGAATCTGCAGTACTAGACGGAGCATCAGCCAAGGGAACAGTTGGCATAAGAGGCTGCCCTCTAGTAGACATTCCTTTTGCAAGACCACCTTGAGGAACAAGGGTTATGGAATCATCAATATTAGGTCTCTGTGGCAGGGGAACTGACAGTGTTCTGCTTTCAAAAGGATGTCTGTCCTCCACCCGAACATCTTGAGTGCCCAAACCACGACCCTGAGATGGATAACTGCGAAGAGCAGCAATTGGTTGGGAACTTGGAGATGGTAATAACGTGGAGCCACGTGGCCCATAATCAGGTGGTGGTGCTCCCCTCCTTCCAGAAGAACCAATGCTAGGGCCACGGGGCAATCTGCTTGCCTGTGCTTGACGTTCCTGAGCAGCATCCCTATGCACCTCTTCGATCTTCTTTGGTCCCTCAACTTTCCTCCTTTGTTGCCATTTGTTCTTCCTCAGGTCAATTGAATCTCTTAGCATGAATCTCACTCTAGATGATAACTTCTGGTTCGTTGATAGCTTTGCCATATGGTCAAAATATGCATCTATGTGTTCCTTTGCTTTGGGATGATCAATCATTTCTCCTATTGTACTCATAAGCTTGCACAAGGCTTCAATGTTTTCCTCATCTAAATTCTGGTAGTCACCTAGCAGCTTTTGGATGCATCCATGCATGATCCTCTCAGTCAGCATCTTCTTTTTGTACAATTCTCCAATCAACCGAATATTCCCCAACATCCTTCTACGTGCTTTAACTCTCTTCGCCTCCCGTTCCTCTGCCGACTGTTTTACTTCACCTTCCTCATCCCTGTTAGCCTCATTTTCTTCCCTTTCTCCTCTTTCAAATTCTTCTTGGCATTTGTTCAAAAGTAACCTTTTGAAAGTAATTTTTTCATTATCCTCACTGAAATCAGGCAATGCACCAGCAAGATGGAAACAGAAGTTTGCATACATTTCACAAAAAGTTGGCTCCATTAAGGCTTTGTCAAAAATCTGTGAAATTACACCACTAAGTGTAGCAGCATTATCAATGTTAACTTCTTTGACTTGCTGAAACAATCGGTCAAAGTTTTGGGGTGTCAACTTATTCAGAATTGCTTTCAGTTGCCTCTGCTTTGACACTTCTTCATCAGACACGTTGCCCACCTCATACCTTTTCTCAGCTTTGTGCATGACCTGCAGTGGAGTCTGAGGAGAGGGAATTAGACCTCTCTGATTTCCAGTACCACGCTGCCACCTGTCAGCATCAGCATTGCTACGTGAAATCCCTCCTGGAGATGGCATTGTCTGCATTGGTCCAGACAGAATCCCACCAGCATATGGACTTGCTTGCCCACGAGGATTTCTTAGAACCCCATGACTAACTCCCGATCCAGAGCGAAAGCTCGCAATATCAACTCGAATGTCACGTCCGGGACCAAAAGAACCAGATCCCTTGGTCCATTTGTCGTCATCAATATTACTAACTGGTCGCCGATCCCGGACGACCCCTGTAGGCCTATCTGTGATCCTTCCAGGACTTGGGAATGGCTCCCGATCAGAAACATGGGGTGTACTTACCTGAATGCTCATCAAGGCATCAGCAATATCAGATCCTATCTCAAAGCCCACAGGAAGATCAGCACACTGCTCCTTCAGTGTTAATAGAAATCTCTGGAATACTTCCTACTTGAAGCCGGATTACTATATTCATCATCAAGAATCTTCTTCTCATTAACTGGCTGTCCATTATCTGATGCTTTTAAATTTGGAGAAGAGATGTCTATGGCATCTTCCCAATCATCTGGTTCTACTTTGCTCTGCACCTCTCTTTGAGCCAGCATGGAATCCTTCTCACTATCAGCTACAGCAACCTGTTTTACATCAGTCGACGTTGAAAAATTTTCAACGCAGTCTGGGGTGATGACAGTTTCTCTTTTTTCTTCTGGGCCCTTGTATGCCATATAAAGATCAAAACTGGTCCCAGCAGCATCTGCTCTTGAAAGAACTTCCTTTCTCTTTTTCTTCTTTGCAGCTGTACTTTTTGCTCGGGTTGATTCCACAGGGGGTCTTTCCTTTGTTCCTGAAACAGAAGAACCAGAACTACCAATAGATATTTCAGTGACCTTCCCTGGTTTCTGACTGACCTCAAAAGAATCTACAGCTGAAGAAGTATCTGTCTCAGAGGGTGTCAAGGTGGATTCTAGGCTGCCTGTGATTACACCTTTATCCTTCAAGTCATCTGCACCTGAAGCTTCATCATCATGAGAAGATTTTGGCAATAGATGACTTGAAGATGTGTCATCAAAACCAGCATCCTCAGGTTTCGATGCATCGATGGCAGAGTTATCCATACAACCAAGCTTACCAAAATCATTAACCAAGTCTTCCACTTCCTTGCTGACCTCTGAGCATTGACCAGTTTCACTATCAGCCCTGATCTGTTCTTCCTCAGTTGGTGATGGCAAGCTTTCAATAGGCTTCTCCAAATTGCCACCGACAGTTCCTGCCCCTACAACCGCTACACCTTCAATTTGATCGACCCCTACAAAAGATTCTAAAGCAGAGGAATCCACATGTTCTCTTCCATTGCTGTGATCTTGAAAATAATCATTTAATACCTCAGATTTCTCATTTCCCTCACCTCCTACAGTTTCTTGTTTGCTTTCAAACTCCAACAGAGAATGATCATCATGTACAGCACCAAATCTCTTGGAAGTAGTTCCATCTGCCTCAGAATCACAAGGAATCGATGTCTCAAGAGAAGCACTCTCCCTATGGATTACATTGTCACCTGCTGTTTCAGATGCACTAGAAATGCTTGGAGGAATATCTTGTGATGCTTCTTTTTCCAAAATAACACCTGAGGTTTCATGTGAAACAGGAATTGCTTTACCATCGTCGGTCACAGGCACAAGAGCTTCAGGTGAAGCACCATGTTCCACACTGGGTGAAGGCAAAGTAGGGGTAAATGAGTATTGTTCACCTGCTCCTATATTTACATGAACATCCTCAGAGTTTTGGGGTTTACATGTAACACTTAGTTCTGATGTAGCATTTTCACCGGCCACTCTTAAGGACTGCATCTTCATTCCAGTTGTGGAATCAGATGCATCAGCCTGTAACAAATGAACAAAATTAGCCCATAAAATTATTAAAAGAACTCATTTCATTTTCGACAAATATCTTTAAGTGAACTTTTTTGGAAAGAAGATGTTTTACCTGATGCTGTTGCTGTAACTGTTGGTCCTTTTTAAATTGCTTTTTCTGTTGTTCCTTTAAAGAATCTGGTCTTTTAAATGAATCTTTTTTCCTTCCATCTGAGATAGAAACAACAGTTGTAGAATCGGAAACATGAGCAGTGGCAGATGGGAGCATATTAAGCTGCATTCTCTGTGCTGTACCCACAGAAGAGATTGAAGAAGTTTGATTTTCGCTGTCTGGCACAATGTCACCAGGTGGCCCTGACACAGGCTTTGACAACTGAATAGAACTTTCAGAAGATCTATCATGCCCCCCTCTTTGCTGATGTGAAGCAGTACCTTCCCCAGGATGTCTTGGTAAAGTAGGGGTTTCCTCCTTGTTAGTAGGCTTGCTAACAGTCACTGGAGACACTGCTACTTTCTCCACAGATGATCCAGCTGGTGGCTTAACTGTCACCTGTACAGAGGACGATGGCATAGAAACTGGCATAGTATGACTGTCATGTGAGCGGTCCATGTTTACTGGTTCAGAAATGCCATGCAGTTGAGGTCTGGATATACTAACAGGCATGTGATTAAGAACTGGTGGGTTCAAATATGAAACAGCAGAACCACTCTGCCCAATTGGGTAGTTGTACCTTGTAGCCTGTGTACCAGTTGCCATCTGGGTGCTTGTTAGAGAAATAGAAGTTGGAGTCTGCAAAAAGAAAGGGGCCGTGTTGTAAGAACCTGGTTGGAGCTGCTGGTAGTAGTTCATTTGGTGTCCAGGAGCATATGATGAAACAGTCTGTGGTTGAGGTGGGACATTAGAGTGCTGTAATCTTTGTCCCGATGAGCCAGCATCTGAATACGACTCTGTCCTTTTATCGAGCCTCAATTCTTCATGAGTCTCTGGATGGGTAATTTTCACAGTGGTTTTGCGGATACTCCCAAACTTCCCATCCTGCTGTTGTACATACTGCTGGGACATGCCCATTCTCAGGTTGCCCATCTGTGAAGCCAGCTGTGGAGCCAGCTGTGGAGAAAAGCCCAGTCCTTGATGCATCCCCTGTGGAAATGTATGAGATGGAATGTTTGGTACAAACATCTGCTGCTGAACCTGCTGTGTGTTTCCCACTGGTAGCGAGACTGGTACCTGCATAGAACTGCCTGTGACACCTTGAGTTTGCATCTGAGGACTAGGCCCACCAAAGTGTATGGGAATTTGGGGTTGTTGAAATCCCACAGGCATCGGCATTCCAGGTATGGGTACCACAGAGGCTTTTTGTGTTGCCACAGAGGGTGCAGCAGCAGCTTGGACAGATAGATCCCTCTTTGTCTGACATGGAGGATGAGAATCTCCTGCAGTACTATGGTTAGAAACCAAATCCTTCTTTGGCTGTTGATTCTGAGGCTTAGGAGCAGATGGCATGGGCCCTGTGGGAATTGCCCGAAAAGAATCGTGACGAACCTGCATGATGAGATCATAGTGATTTAAGGAACATAATGGATGGCAATAAATTAAAAGAACTTTAATGGTGGAAAGAGGAGTTCTTAATCCACTGAACAGAAGAACCATTGTTTAGAGCACCACAAGAAGACTCAAGATCTGGGCCAACTAGAACATTAAGTTGGCAATCAAAAATCCAATAGATTTTTAATTCAAGCAACAGCTTTGAAACAATGATCTACATTCAATCCACTCATTGGAGTGGCAAGTATTAAAGTAACAATGATAACACCGGCAACAAGTTTTAAACAATGTTGGAAAGAAGCAATATCTCAAAATGATATGCTCTGCAGAAAGGGCAAATGATCATGTCCCAAGAATACCCAAAGAACGACCCATTAAACCACGTCCTCTTCATGTTAAATCTGATTAAGTTAATAAGCGGTACAGTCCCAATTTTTGAACCAAACAGGCATGTCATGTCAAAAGGATACGTACCTGGTCACGCTTCTGCTCGTCCAAATTTGGTGGAGCTGAGCTAGTACGAACGGGAATCTGCATATACACAAGATTAGTGACATAAAACTTGCATAGAGAAAGAGAATAAATAGGAAGTAAAAAGATGGAAAACAATGTGCACAAAATCTCAACAGCAAAAATGAGAAAAATGTGAACCTGCATTCCATTCACAAATCCTGGACTTATGGATCCAAACTGAAGTGTGAATGTTTTGGATGTATCCCCTGAAAAACAGTCCAAACAAACACGATTACATATGACAACTTGTTTTATTATGAGACACAGGTGAGAGGAGAAAACTAGAGAGACTATAAACCAAATCCAGAAACTAGCATGTGGTCAAAAAAAATATAATTGAGACGAAAATAGAGAGCAAACCTTTAGCTGGGGTAGTCGGGGCGGCAGAATCTGAATCCCCAGCCGAGGATTGAGGATGGGGGGGCTTTGAGAACCCTCTGCTATTACTCGCAGCAGATGGATCTGCTGGTTTTGCAGCACTAGGCGGTGGCCCGACAGATGCCCCTAAAGAAGAACGGATGATCAATCACCTCACTAGAGAGGATCTTTCTAATTTTCATATGTAAAATAATCCACGATTCAGTTATTCTTCTGATCAGACTGATCACAGAATGTTTTAATACTGATAAAACATGTCATGTCATTTGAGAAATCAAAAGAATACATACCATGGGAAGGGGCTCGTGAATGACCGCCGTCCTGTACACCATGGACACCAGCGGAGGAGGCGTAGGCACCTGCCTCGGAACCCACACCGCCCTGATTCACCCTGGAATGCCCCCCTTGTCCATTACCGGACTTCTTGACGCTGTCAGCCCAATCCAACAGAAGATGGGTGAGGGAAATTGCCAAAAACCCTAACTTTCGGAGACGCTCTACTCCAGATCACACAAGAACTAAGGACCCAATTGCGAATAAGCCGTGGGAACCTCACCTTCGATTCGGCAGCGAAGGTGGGTGGCCCAGATGGTTAGACGAAGAAGATGACGACGAGGAAGAAGAGAGTGGCGGAGGGGCAGAGCCGACGCCGCCGGCGCCCCTCCCACCAGCCCCGGAGAATCCCCGCTGGTGGCCGGAGCTACCGAATCGTCCGGCCTTCCTCAGCTGCGCCTCGCTCTTCTCCGCCCGGGATTGATGAAGGGACATATATCCTAACCTTATCTTCTCTCTGCAAAGCACCAAATCCAATCCGCGAAACAAAACCGATCGTATCAAACCCCAGAGACCAACACCCAAATAAAAAAGAAAATCAAAAATAGAAAAAGCAGACGAGCTCCCCGAAGCCGCCCCCTAACCAAACCCTAGCCACGCCACCCCCTCCCACGTTCATAATGCGAGTGCGGCCGAACACGAGGAAAGATCGGGCTTACCTGCGAGCTGCGCGGTTGAAGGAAGAGGGGCGGAGAAGAGGGAGATGGCGGAGATTAGGGTTTTGCCCTCCTCTCTATGCCCTTGGAGCCCACGGATACAGGGGCTTGGCGGGAATCGCACCCCCGAGCAATAGAAAAAACTGGGTATAGAGAGGAGGTGATGAAGAAAGAAGGAGCAGCAGGAAGAGCAGAGGGGAAGAGAGGGGGGAGAGAGAGAAACAACAGCCGAAAGTGGAGGCCTTCGTTGGAAGGTTATGGAGAGAGAGAGAGAGAGAGAGAGAGAGAGTAAATTAGAAAAGGTATAGGAGACGGGAGGACATGCGGAAGCTTAAAGGACGCGAACTCTTCCCCGCATATCCCACCCGCGTGACGTGGAGACTACTAAGAAGGGTATTTTCGTCAATATAGAATTTAGCGGACGTCTAAATTACGGAAAGGGACATCTATGAGAGTTCCACGTGACCAATACCGGATTCCGCGATGGCCGGGGGTGCTCTGCACTCCGTCGGTTTGGCACTTCGCCGAAATCAGAGAAGCAAAAAGGTTCACAGAGGTGAGGGGAGGTCGTCATTAGATTCTCCAAAAGTGAAGAGAAGAAAATAAATTATATTAAGGTAATTCGGAAACTCACTTAACTTTTATTTTATTTGTTTTAAAATTATACATATATTAAAAGTAAAAATTCATAAGAACATGTCTTGAATTTACGTTCACTTATATCGATGTTATCAGAACTGGACTGGATCAGTCGGTTCGATCGGTCTGACCGTCAACTAGTTCAGATATCAATCCGATTAAGGTCGATCTAATCTAATGTTAAAAAATCAGACGAATCACGGTTCGATCGGTGAATCGGTTCGAATCAATCCAACCCAATTTATCTTTTACATCAAAAAAATAAATATAAAAATATTTAGATATTCACATTATTATTTATGTGTGAACAAAATTATCTCTACCTTTATTGATTTATTATTATTTATCATTTTATTTTAGATATATTTAAATTTTAAAATTTTAAATGAGCATGTCAATTATGAAGAGCGAAGACTAATAGAGTAGTGCAAAATTTTAAGGTTAGTTTATTTAATCATGTTATTATTATTTTTTAATTATATAATTATATAGTCATAAATAATAATTATATATATCTATTATTTGATCATTATATCTTATTTCTTATTATCTTAGGCCCTCTTTGATTGGAGAATAAGATGGGGTACCCTATCCTTATTCATCCTAACTGATTTGGTTGCACATACAAGATATTCCGACAAAAAGGTGGTTTAAGGGCAAAAAGGTGAGTTAAACATATTCTAGCAAAATAGTGGAATAAGTTAACCCGGATACAATCAAAGTAATATTATTTATTTTTTGATACATCCTAACCGGGTTATGTCCCCTTAACCTATTCTCCAATCAAATAGATATACAATTATTACTTTCATGCATAATATAATTTATTATATTATTTTTAAAATATAATATTTATATATTTTAAAAATTATTAAAATTTTATGATATCATAATTATATTATAAAGTTATTATAGTTCAGATTCGATTGAACGATTCAATCGATTTGAACCGAACTAATTCATTGATTGATTTAATTATCAATTCGATCATGATAACATTGAATTACGTGTCTGTAAATTAAGTGGTACGCATGTTCTTATCGTCATTATCTATTAATGAATAAATATTTTGACGAAAACTTATCACAAAAATATGTGTGATGTTAAATTTATAGACGAATAATATATATATAAATTAAAAATATACTTTCATACAATTTTATTTTTTTAAAATAGTATTTACGAAAAAGGGTAGTCGCAGGCCCAATAAGTCGCGGCAGATCGTGGGCCCACGTGACTTTTGGAGGCGGCCCATCGATTACTGTTTCGCTGTCGCGAGATACGTAATTTTTACCCGCGTGAGACTTGTACACAAAAACAAATAAATCATCGCGAGGGCCGAGTTTTAAGGAAAGGGAGGGAAGCACAAGACACGTGGAAGGTGATGCTTCTTTTAAATTCCACATGGTCTTTTGTTTCCAAACTCGTCAACTACCACACGCTTTATATCCATACTCTATTAATACCTACATTAATTTGTTGATATTCGAAATTGTTACGTGTATGCTTGTTGACTTGATATATCATTTATTCTAAGAGGTGATATTTTTTACGTAGTATTTGTAATTTTAATACTTAGTTGTTGAATGATGCACTTTTTATCCTTTTCTTTTAACGACGATGAATTCCGATTGAGTGGATTAAGTAAATCACCCCTCTTTGATAGAGGGTTAGATAAATGGAGAGATATCCTCTTTAGATTAATCTGTCACTCCACTTACTTTCATTTATTTTGATAAGAGAGGTGGGTCAAACTGTTCCACCTATTTAGGTGGGTCACACTATCCAGATTAGATGAGGGTTATCCTTCAATCTAATCCGAATATTTATATCCCTCTGTCAAACTAAAAAAAGAACAAAATGGAGATTATCCTCGGGACAAGTGAGGGATAAACCCCTATCAAAGTGACTAATAGTTGACCCGAACACCTAAATCACCTAATAAAACAAGTTGAAATTCATTTCAGGGAATTTGGTAGATATCTATATTATAAGGGCCACTTTGATAACGGGTTAGGTTAGGGGCGGGTGACTTACCCGGGTTAACCCATCCCACCCCTAACCCTAACCCGGGTGGATTAACTCATTTCACCTATTTCCTACGAATGAGTTAATCCACTTTAACCCTATCCGACTCGGGTTAAGAAAAAAATTATCAAACAAGGAACAACCCACCCGACCCCAGTTAACTCATCCTAACCCAACTTAACCCGGTACCAAAGTGGCCCTAAGAGAATTGTCCGATTATTTCTTGCGATTCACTTATGTATCTTTTTTTATTTATTTTTTTTGCGGTTCAATTATGAGTCTTTTTTGTCCGACTTTTTCCCTCCAGTTCAGTTATGCTATATACTATAAAAGAATTATACTATATATACTATAAGAGAATTATCTGATTGTTTCCCTCTAGTTCACTTATGTGTCTCTTTTGGTTCAATTTTTTTTCTCCGGTTCAATTATGTGTATTGTCCATTTTTTTTCCATACGGTTCACTTATATGTCTCTTTTGTCCGATTTTTTTCCTCCGGTCAGTTATGCTATATAGTATAAAAGAATTATATTATATACTATAAGAGAATTATTCGATTTTTTTCCTCATATTCACTTATGTGTTTCTTTCGATTCGATTTTTTTTCTCCGGTTCAGTTATATGCCTCTTTTGTCTAATATTTTTCCTCCGATTCAGTTATGCTATATACCATAAAAGAATTATCCGATTTTTTCCTCTGTCTGATTTTTTTTCGTTTGGTTAAGTTATGTGTCTCTTTTGGTTCATTTTTTTTCCTACAGTTCAGTTATGTCTCTCTTTTATCCGATTTTTTCTTCCGATTCAATTATGCTATATACTATAAAAGAATCGGTTCAGTTACGTGTCTCTTTTGATTCGATTTTGTTCCTCTGCTTCAGTTACGTGTCTCTTTTGTTCGATTTTTTTTCTCCAATTTAATTATGCTATATATTATAAAAGAATTGTCCAAATTTTTCCCTCCTTGTCCGATTTTTTTCCTCCGATTCAGTTACGTCTCTTTTGGTTCGATTTTTTTCCTCTGATTTAGTTATATGTATCTTTTATCTCGGTTCTACAATAATACAATAAGAAATTAAACTCTTTACGTTTAGGACTCTCACAGATGGAATCGCACGTCAAGAACCATGTATCTATGTAAGAGTCAAGCCCATACCTCATCAGGAGGTTACAACAATAGATAAATGCTTGGAATAGAAAATACGAACTTAGAAATATCTCCTAACTTTTATCTCTAGTCACTTCGTCACCTTGGTGAGGTATAGAGTCCGACTTATGAATAGAAACTACACGTCGATCACCAGAACTACTAACAAGTCTAATACTCTGTTACATAACTTTTCTTAAGTCATTTTTGTCATTTTTCTCTTCTAAATTATTGAGTCATTTACAGTTCATTATGTATTCGCATCGAAGATAGTCATATTTCTTACTTGTGCACGCTGGCTTCTATAAATTTGATTAATAGAACTTTAGGTGAATAATTCTTAATTCATTTTATCTTATTAGATGTCATTGACTTTAAATATTAACCAAAACTAAATTTTATGTATTTTTAAGGACACTAGTTAGAATGCTTCTACGTATTCCCGACGATGACAGTGAGAATATAAATTTTATCATCACGAACTATAAATCATTAGGTGTCATTAGATGTCAGATTCTCAAAGAATATTCAAAATAAATGAGTGATGTATAGTATTTTATAGTTATATTTTTTAAATTCCTGAATCTACCTAATTTAACAGTTTTATTATTTTGAGTTTATCGACTTTAAAAATTAAGCTCACTTTCTCTTCTAACTGTATTCAACTATTTTTACTTTTAAAAATTATCTTTTTAGACTGATCGTGCATATTTTTATTTTTATGATATAGTATAATTTTATTTTTTTTATTTTTTATTACGTGTGTAGCGCGTTACTTTAACTGGTATTTATATATATAAATCCATGTTAACCCCCTTGGATAGGCAACAATTGGGTTTAGACTGTTTAGTCAGGCGACTCATCCAGATCAAGAGATCCCTTTAGTGAGAGGAGCATTCCGACGTAGGCTCTTGCAAATTAGTGAGTTACGTCACATCTCTCGCATCAATTCGGAAAACAGATTTCAAAAACTTAAAAATACCGACTCTTTGACGATGTACTCACATTCTAAAAAATTATAAGTATGACCTCGCCATGATCTCAGCTTCCATGGTTTGTCGACCCGGTGTATCTCGCACCGACTCACACGACCCGACCCGACCCAGGTTGGGACCGGGTCGGCCGGGCTGTGGGTCGTCACCGTGTCGACCTATTATTTTAATATTATATTATATTTTATATATAATGTGTGTTTTTCTATTTTATAATATTATTTTATAATATATATATATATATAATGATGTTTTAAAACGGGACGGATCGAGTCAGACCGAGACGAGAGCAACCCGACTCGACCCAAGTCGAGACCGGGTCGACCGGCCGGTAAACCTTGCTCCATCGTCATCTTCCTTTGCAAAATACACCTGTGTGTTTTGTAATAACCGACGTTTTGCTGACTTTTTCTGGCAGATCCCAATCGAGGCTGCGATGTTGCGACCGGTAGTCGTGTGTCAATAAAACCAAACCTAATGGTCAACCTGTAAGTCACCGAGTTAAAAAAAAGACGTTGGTTTAACCACCCAGGTTAATTTGTAAAATCCGTGGTTCTCAATGTTTTTATTTTTTGAAAAATATTATTTATCTGTCTTGAATGAATGAATCTGCAGGTTTCTTAAGAATGGTTCAAAAGATTCTGCATTAAACATTATAAAGATGAACATGTATTTATAAATAAGATCTAAATCTTCTCTTGTGAAGACTATTTTATTAAACAAAAAAAAAGATAAAATTCTAACCGTCTTTAGATATAACGGAGATAATATCTCAAAAGAGACACTCCAAATTTATACATATTCACCGTACCGTCAATATACTCTTTATTTCATATCATCTAATCACGATCACTGCTCAATGCACTCATTCTAATAGCCTCGTGGTCCAGAGTACCTTGTCAACTATATATTTTATTTTATTTTAATTTTTGTTGGGTATGTACAAGTTAGAGCGATTTTTTGAGTATTCGCCCTAATTAAGATATGTGTTTTTCTTCACAATCTCTTGCCAATTCAATTGAGTTTTTACTCAGCTAATGATAGTTTTAGGGCAAGGAAATTTTGTGAAATTAAGAGGTCTTAATGTAAAATCAAGATCTAACATGATTAAAATTTAATTAAATATAACAAGAAACTAAGTCCTGGCAGCTTGTACACTGTTGTCACGTACGCATCTAGATGTGTATAATGGATTGGCACAGTTGAATCATGGTCGAACTTCCAAATTCAGATAGCCACAATGCTCAACAAAGATTAGACAAGGATTCGAGTCGTGTGCCTCGAAGACATGAAGTGAGTTGATTTGATTGATGGAAGAGGCTTTGAGGCTTCACATTATTCTTCTCTGCAAAACGGCATCGGGAAAACATCCATTCTTATTGTACTTGCCGGGGTCCACGCACGAAGACTTTGTCTTGATCATGGAGTCATCCGACTAGTAAATCATACTTCGCTTTCGTTGAATTTTAGAGCTTGGGCTTGTGATAATTTGGAATTTTGAGTCAATTTCAAAATGATCATGATGGTTTTTTAAGTGTTCTTATGGGATGTGAGATTCACGCCGAATTAACATGCACGACATCCATCCAGGTGTGCCTCACTTCCTGTGAATCAATCTTCGTCACCGATGTTTGGATCGATCGTCTAGTTAGATCACTTAATTCGACCTCTTTTATTTGTGTTATATTTCAACTATCAACATTAAATTTGACTTTGATATTAACGATAAGTGTTTGGTCATCATCGTTGTAGAGGTCGAGATTGATCGCCTTGATCCGTGAGCTATACCCTTAAGATTTGTTAGATGTGAGAAGAAGAGACCGCCCCCAAGAAGAATTTACAGACACATAAAAGCGTCAGAAGGAGTCCCGTGAGAGATCTCCGGGAACAATCCTCCGATGTTTAAGTTGGACAATCGTCGACATAGAAGAAGAGCACTCGGACGAGAAGCACGAAGTACTTGTATGAAGGGGTAGCAAAGTTTGGAGGAGAAATAGATTGCTTGGACGAACGTCATAGATGAGAGACGTGTGAGCCGGTCCACAGGAGGTGGAGGTAGAAGTTTGACTGAATATGGAAAAAGCGAGAGGCTTGAGAGAGGATAGAGTTCGAGGGGTGTAGATTGCATACCCCCATGGCTGTCTGACCAGGGTCTCATTTATAGGGTCCTCTTCAAACTTATCTCGTTGGCTTTCGTCCTCTGACTTGACGCTTTTGGAGTTGTCCTTGCCGTGGAAACGTGAGTTGCTTGTTGGCTCACTTGGCATGGGAGAGGAGGCGCGGGCGTTGACCCGCCGTTCCTTCGCTAGAGGTGTGGGAACTGATCCGATGTTCTTTCTCCATCTAGGTCATTCCGTCATTAATGCGGTGATGGTCGCCGTAGGCGTGTGCTACTCGTCGCCAAAAGATGGGGGCACACGTGGGGTACAGGGTCTGGACACTAGGTCAGTCCTCCTGTAGATCTTGGCAGGCTACGTACTGGATAGTGGGCCAGTTGATGTTGGGCCTTGAACTGTGGACCGGTTGATGTTGGGCCTTATTAGACTGGACGAACTTCCCCCCTCCTCACTAGCCCTCCACGCCCGAGCAGCGAGAGCGCTCGATGCTCGGGAGGAACTTTGTAGACTTTGCCGTGGAGGTCTTGTATCATGTGCGAGGTGTGCCTTCCTAGGTATGGTTCTCGAACCTCCCTATGTTCCTAGGATTCAAGGCTCAAGTGTAGGGTCCTCATTGCGCCAGTCATCATTCTCCTTCGAAGCACAGGGCAGTCGCCACATGTGCGAGTGTGACGTCACCTTCATTATGAAGGCGTCTCATCATCCCTAAGGGTACGGGATCAGGCAGTGATGGGGCACCGCCCTAGGGTTCCCCACTTCCCCTGGACTCGTGATGGCGATCCATTTTCTCACACGTGACTTGATCTGGGCTGTTGAAGCCGAAACACCATGGCTGCCTTCCCTCCTTTAAAAGGGGGGTGGGAAGCAGTCGAAGGGGCACTTCTCTGCCTTCTCTGGCATCGGCTCCCGCTGCTCACTCTCCTTCCCTACTTCCGGTGAGGCTCTTTCTTTCTCATCGTTCTTCCATGGCTCCTCATAGGAAACTTATTCTTTCTCAAGAGCCTGAGTCCCCCACTAGTAGCTCGGAGATAACTCGTGGGGATGCTCCGAGCACCTCTAGGCCTCCGTCTCCTCCTCCCTATCCTCCTGTTACTCGCACAGCCTACCGCATCATCATGGGTTTGAGGAAGGCGTACCAGATTCCATCGAAGCACAACATCGTCTTTTCCACCGTAGGTGAGCGTTTAGGAGACTACTACACAGGAGAGATCTATGTCTCCGTCGAGTCCTTCCACGATGGTTTTTGCCTTCCATTCTCTGACCTCTTCGACTATGTCCTACATTTTTACGGAGTGGAGCTGGGGCAGTTGGCGCCTAACTCCTTGATGATCCTGTGGGCCTTCATTTACCATTGTAGCATGATAGGTGTCCTCCCAAGTCCCAACCGCCAAGCTTTTCCACTCCCTCTCTGTGGACACCAAAAATTGCACATCTAGATATCCTACTCGGCCCAGCACTAACAACGGCACCAAGTGAAGAAGCCCCGGAGGGACTGGTCATCCGGACTCCCCAAATATGCACACTGCCGCGAAGTCATCCCCGGAGTCACGACAGCAAAGAGAAACCAACCTCCGGGAAGCTCACAATCCGTGGCCCCCGAAGAAAATCAAACGAACCATAACTCGTGCTCAAAACGGGCTCAAGTCAGCCCCAGCGGCACACCCCTGGGAGCCCCCAGCGGCACGCCCAGGCCTCCAGCGGCACACCCTCGTGGGAGTCCAGCGGCACACCCAAGGGGCGCCCAGCGGCACGCCCCCAGGCCGCCCAGCGGCACGCCCATCTGGGCCTTCAGCGGCGCGCCCATTGGGTGCTCCCGCAGCACGCCCTTTTGGCCCTCCTACGGCACGCTTCTTGAGCCCGCCAGCGGTACAGCGTGAAGGCGTTTCAACGCCCGAACGACGTGACGCCCATGCCCTACGTATCATTGGCACGCAATGAGCTGTCCGAGGTGTCAACCAGAGGTTGGGCCACACAGGCTACTCCCCTGACGTCCAGGACGGGAGAAGTCAAACCCCATCATGACTAGCCGCTTCCCGCCTCCGACTGCCGTGCTCGAGGGCTCCCGATGCTGGGAGTATAAAACCACTCCCATTCCGGCGAAAAGGAGGAGGGACGGATAGACAGAGAAGAGACCCAGAGGCAGAGACGAATAGAGAGAGTTGCAGACGAGAAGAAGAAGAAGAGAGAAGAAAAGGGAGAGGGCTCCGGCGTGGAGTCTTCCGACAGCCACCCAAGCAACAAGAAGAGAGAGTAAGAGAGAGAGAGGGCTCGATGTAGTAGGGGAAGGTGGGGGAAAGAGCAGTGGACGATCGTCCCTGCTTCGATCTCCAATACCTCCTCCTCTTTTGTTCTTTGTTTTTCCCCACTCCGTAGTCGCGTTCTCTGGTTTTCTTCCTTGCCTATAGCCTTAGCTCGGGCATGTTCTGTAATGTATACGGCCGGTTATGGCACTTTCCTCGTCATGAATGAAAACTACCCCTCTTTGGGTCTCCTTTTTTTGTCTCCGTTGGTTTGAATCACTATATGCGTTTGGTCATCTCCTTCTCCCCCTTCGGCGGCTACAGTTTCTTACACCGATCTTCTCCTCCTGTCGTGGTCCCCCCGTAGAGCCTCTAGCCCTCACATTTGCTCATATGCCCAAAGGGAGATGCCCTTCTTCTCTCCTCTGTGTACCCATGCCTCTGCCTTAAAGCCCCTTTTTGAACTTTCCCCGTCCTGCCAAGTTTCCTTTGAAGCATGCCAAACCCAATACCCCAGCCCGGTGCACCCATGGCTCCCTGACCAGCACACCCTTTGGCCCTCCTAGCCGGCATACACATAACCCCTCCATATGCCCCCAGCGGCACACCCTTCGGCACCTTGGCCGGCACACCCATAGTAGCCCCCCCCAGCGGTACACCTCCCCCTTAGTGCCTCAGCGGCACGCCTGGCCTCTCCCTAGCCCGGTACACCCCTCAAGCACCCTGTGCTTGTCCTTGGCCGGTACGCCTTGACTAACTCCCAGCCCACCCTGTCCAGTCTTGGAGGTCTCTCGCTCGTTGTTTTCCCCGTGTTTTCCGAGGTTTTATCAAGGTGTTGCCGCCCTCGGGTGCCCACCTCCAGTTGTCGGGTTCCGCCACTCCATGTGGGCGCGTTCCCTTATCTCCTTTACGCTCGGGCCAAGGGGAGATGCTGCCGAATTTTTGTTAGAAAATAACAACACATAAAAAAGGGCAAAAGGATGCAACAAACGAATGGGATAAGAAATACATATCAAAAGACAACAAAACCATCAAACGAATAGAACAACAACAAATTGCAAGAAGAAGGAGAAAAGATTTGTATAAAACTACGCAAAAATCAAAGAGAAGAAGAAAAGAAAAGCCTTAAAAACAAGTAACAGAGGAGTGGGCCTTCATCGGCACGTCTGTCCCAGCCTTCGCCGGTACGCCCTCCACCCTCGTTGGCCGGTACACCTCTAACCTTCCTTCAGCGGTACGCTCTAACAACCCTTCAACGACACACCTTCTCGGCCCTTCAGCGGCACACTCCTCTCACCCTCCGAAGTGGAACACAATGTATAGACTTTAGATTGATGCACGAACATAGCAACAAACAATGTATAGACTTTGAACTGCAATGTATAGACTTTGAGCTGGCCAACGTACAGACTTTAGGCTGGTCAATGTATGGACTTTGAGCTGCAATGTACAGACTTTGAGCTGCAACGTACAGACTTTGAGCTGGCCAACGTACAGACTTTGGGCTGGCCAATGTACAGACTTTGAACTGCAATGTATAGACTTTGAGCTAGCCAACGTACAGACTTTGGGCTGGCCAATGTGTAGACTTTGAGCTGATGAACCCAGCCAATGGACCGACTTTGAGCTGGCCAATGTACAGACTTTGAGCTGGCCATTGGCCAACGCATAGACTTCGAGCTGATGAATGTAGCCAATGTATAGACTTCGAGCTGATGAATGCAGCTGATGTACAGACTTTGAGCTGAAGAACGTATAGACTTTGTGTGCTGGTTGAATAGACAACGTATAGACTTTGGGCTGATGAATGTACGGACTTTATGTCGCAGCGACCGGCCAATGTGCATACTTCAGCCCTTCAGCGGCACGCCAGCCTGCCCCTTCACCGGCACACTCTCCCAGCCCCTCTCCGGCACGCTCTCCCTGTCTTCCCCGGTACATCCCTTTTTACCCCCCAACGGCCCACTTTTCCTTCCAAAATAAATATATATAAACATATATAAATATGTCATGATAATGATAATGATAATAATGATAATAAATTAATAAAAATTATGATAAATAAATAAACCTGAATATATATATATGAGAAAAAAATGTGAAATAATAAAAATAATAGTAAAAAAGGAAAGGGGAAATATAATAGTAATAATAATAAATAAAATGGAGAAATCATCCAGAATAAATACATAAAAGGGAAATAAGCAATAAAATATATATGCACATAATTTAAAGCCCAGATAAAGAAAATGGTAAAATCTATGTTGCAGTCCCGTCTCTCCCGTGACTCGATGCTGAAGGAACAACAATACCGCCCTTCCAGGTTGGGCCTGTGATGGGAATCGACGCCGAGCATGTACATTTACTTTTGCATTTATGTCCTTTTAGTTTGTGTTATATCCTTGGGAAAGTATATGCGCAATTGTACGGCTTTATAAGCCAATGCGTCATTCCCATGGATTGTGTGGATTTTTATGCAATTATACAGTAGGACTAGCAAGGGGTAGGGCTGTCAATGGGCCTGGCCCGATATCGGGCCGGGCCGCAAGGTCTTTTTCGACCCGCGGGTTTTTAGTCGGGCCTAAAAGCCCGGCCCGACTAGACTCGCGGGCCGGGCTCCGGCTTTGAGTTCGGCCCGCGGGCCGGCCCGGCCCGATCCCTTTTTTTATTCTCACTTCAAATTTTAAAAACTATTTAGTCAAACTTATGTTATTTTACTTAATTATAAATTTTAAATTCTCTTTTCACATAAATTATGTAATTAATATCAAAATTTTAATTTATTTAGTGAGATTATAAATTTTATAGTATTAATTCTATTAATTTTTATTATTTTTATTATTTTATTTAAGTAGTCGGGCCGGGCCGAGCCGGGCCTTAGTCGGGCTTTGAATTTTTTACATAATGTCGGGCCCGACCCGGCCCGGCCCGACATAGGTCGGGCTCGGGCCGGGCTCGGGCCTTACTCTTAATAAGTCGGGCCCGGGTCGGGCCGACCTAAGCCCGGCCCGGGCCCGGCCCATTGACAGCCCTAGCAAGGGGGCCCTCAGCCCTTTCTCATTGGTCCATGTCACCTATGTGGGGCTGTGTGGACACCAAAAAAATTGCACACCCAAATATCATACCCGGCCTCGCATCAACAACGGCGCCGAGCGAAGAAGCCCCGGAGAGACTGGTCGTCCGGACTCCCCAAATATGCACACTGCCGTGAAGCCGTCCCCGGAGTCACGACAGCAAAGAGAAGCCAACTCTCGGGAAGCTCGTAATCCATGGGCCTCGAAGAAAATCAAATGGGCCACAACTCGTGCTCACAATGGGCTCAAAGCTGCCCATTTAGCCCTTCAGCGGCACGCCCATTTGAGGCTTCAACGGCACGCTCCCTGCAGCCTTCAGCGGCACACCCCTTGGGGAGCCCAACAGCACACCCATGGGAGCCCCTCAGCGGCACGCCCTGCCCCCAGCGGCACACCCGTCCTGGGCTCCAGCGGCACACCCCTAGGGTGTCTTCAGCGGCACCCCCAGGAAGCCTCAGCGGCACGCCCATTTGGGGCTTCAGCGGCACGCTTCGTTGGGCCTTCAACGGCACGCCTTTTGCCCTCTTCAGCGACACGCTTAGGCAACCTTTAGCGACACGCCCTTTTGGCCCTCCTCCGGCACACCTTTTGAGCCCGCCAGTGGCACATCAACGGCCGAACGACGTGATGCCCATGCCCTATGGATCATTGGCACGCAATGGGACTTGCTGAGGTGTCACCTGGGGAGAGGGCCACGCTGCCTACTCCTCCTGCCACCCAGGACAAGGGAGTCAACTCCCATTAAATGCCCTCCGGACGCTTCCCGCCTTGGGACACTCCCGCTGCCCGGGGTATAAAACCCCTCTTCGCTGCGAACAAGAGAGAGGAGAGGCAGATACACACAGGGACACCCACACGCAGACAGAGAAGAGGAGAAGAGAAGAAGAGAAGAAGAGAAGAAGAAGGAGAAGAGAAGAAGAGGAGGGGAGGCTCTGCCTCCCCCTCCTGCTGTTCCGCCCACCGCCGTCCCCGCGAAGAGCAGAAGAAGAAGCAGAAGAAGAAAAGAAGAGAAGAAGGAGAGGGGAGGCTCCGGCTCCCCCGTTGCTATCCCGTCCACCACCACCGGTGTGAAGAGAGAGAGAGAAGGAGGGTGAGTGAAGAGAGAGAGTGAGGACCGGGAGGGGAGGAGTCCTTGCTCCCCCCCATTATATCTTCTTTCTTTCTTTCTTTGTCCCCCTTGTGTTCTTTCCCGTCGCCATGTATTAGCTCCCTCGGGGCACTCTCTTTGTGATAATAAAAGTAGGAGGCTTGCAAGTATTTCTCTTGAACGTCTTTCTAAAGCGTTTCTTCCGTGTTTGCATCCTTCGGTGTTTCACGCCCTCCCCCTTTCCCTTTCTCCTTTTGTTAGGGTTTGCTTCCTCCAGGGCATTTTTACCTTGCTTCCTCCTTCGCCGGCACGCCTTCTTCAGCGGCACGCCCTAGCCAAGCCCTTCGCCGGCACGCCCTTACGGGCCTTCGCCGGTACGCTCTCCCAGCCCTTCCCCGGTGCGCCTTGGAGCCCCTTCGCCTGCACACCCCAATCGCTCCTTCCCCGGTGCGCCTGGGAACCCCCTTCGCCGACACGCCCCTACGGGCCTTCCCCGGCACGCCCAGGCCACTCTTCACATTCCCAACCTCTTCAGCCCGGCACACTTCCCAGCTGCTCCTGGAGAGGTCCCCTGCCCACCGTTGCCTCCGAGTTTTCCGGAGTTTTATTAAAGGTGTTGCCGCTCTCGGGCGCCCACCTCCAGTTGTCGGGTTCCGCCACTCCATGTGGGCGCGTTCCCTGTATCTCCCTTACGCTCGGGTCAAGGGGAGATGCTGCCGAATTTTTGTTAGAAACGATAACATATTAAAAGGATAAGAGGAAGCAACAAACAAATGGAACGACCACACGTTAAAAAGGACTAAAAGAAAGCAACAAGCAAATAAAAAGAACAACGGTAAAACACTTTAACCGAGGTAAGGGAACCGTAATCAACTCAAAGAGAGCCGAATCAAATAACGACTAAGTAACTCGAACATCCATCCTCAGGAGAGAAAGAATGGAAGATAATCAAGAGAAAGAGAGAAGAAACCCATGCAAACTTAATAAAAATCAGAACAGAAGAAAAGAAAAGCCTTAAAAGAAACGGAGGAGGAGTGGGCTCCCCATGCCCTTCGCCGGTACGCTCCTATTGTCTCCCTTAGCCGGCACACCTTTCTAGCCATCCTTCGCCGGCACATACCTCATGGCCCTTCGCCGGCACACCCGCTTAGCCCTTCAGTGGTACGCCTTCTACCCCCTTTCGCCGACACACCCTTCAACCCTTCAACGGCACGCTCCTGCTTCAGCCTTCAGCGGTGTAGACACGCTATTCCTGACGTCTCCTGAGAAAGTCTCATATCACTATACAACGCCCCGCGACGGCTTACACGTTTTGAATCACTTGAGTGCTTCCTTTTCTTGAGTCTTCTTCCGCCCTTTTCGGCATCCGGAATTATCTCGTTGCGGCATTCGGACGGCATCAACACCAGTCGGACGCATCAGGGGTTCCGAAACCAGGAAGGGTGTCTGCCGGGCGGCCGCCAACGCCTGAACCGAGGACCCGGGTGGGCCTTAATGGGGGCGTCCAGGCCCCTGGACGCCCCCATTCTTTTAATTTATTTTTCAAAACCCAAAACATAAATAAAAAATAATATATTAATGGAGGCGTCCAGGCCCCTGGACGCCTCCATAAAAACAAATATAAAAAAATGTAAAATGCCAGTTGGCATAAAAGACAAAACCAAATAAAAATAATATATTAATGGAGGCGTCCAGGCCCCTGGACGCCTCCATAAAAATAAATATAAAAAATGTAAAATGCCAGTTGGCATAAAAGACATAACACAAAAAAAAATATATATATATTTATGGAGGCGTCCAGGACCCTGGACGCCTCCATCAACTCCCTCACGGGCGCCGGCCACCGAATGACGGTTTGTCGTGTGTGAAAAAATCTAAATTATAGAGACGTCCAGACAGCTGGACGCGCCCATGTCAAAATCACGAGGCGCCGCTCACGAAACCACGCATTGTGCCAAACCACGTGCGGCCGTCGGCAGGGTTCGGTGGACCTGTTGGAGGCGTCCGGGGCCCTGGACGCCTCCACAAAAATATTCTGAAAAAATAAATAAAAATAGAATAAAATATTAGTTCGGCCTTGATTGAGGTGTCCAGGGTCCTGGACGCCTCCACCCTCCGGAGCCCTATAAATAGAGGCCCACCCCCTCAGTTTTGGAAGAGCTTAAAAAGAGATCCGATAGGCTGCCGGAGCCCAGAGGCTACCGGAGTCATTTCTAACCCGTGGGGTCTTTTGTAGGTGGAGGTTTTGCCGGCTTCTCGGGTGCCCACGCTCGCGAGAGGAAGGTCGTCTTCATCCACCGCGCTTCCACGGCGTCCGTACGTTGCCGGAGCTCCGCCGGATCTCGCCCCCGGCTCATCCAATAAGCCTTTTCTTCCCCTTTTTCTCCATAGTTCTTTACATTCATCATACTGCATCCTCTATCTCCCTACATAAGGGCGCCGTCTCTTGCATACATCTTGCATTCATCATCACATTTTCCTCCTACTCGAGTCCGAGAGGGGTTTAAAATCACACCAACCAGGTGTGTGTCAGGTCACGATCTCGTTACTTTTATTGCAAGGAATTGTTACTACACTGCCATTTTCTAATTCTGTTCGTTTATTGTCCACTGTTTTGCAAGGGTAACCAAGGAAAGCCCTCTCCGTCGGCCGGCCGAAGGGGGAGGAAAAAGTAACCCGCCATCTCCCGCTCTTGAGGTAGGCGCGATCACTTTCTTTATTTTGGGGTCTTTTGGCCCCTGGCGATCACGGCCGCGGCGAGTCACTTCCCCAATGGCCGTTTAAATTTCCCGTTCTTATATTCTCTTTATATTCTGTTATATTCTGCTCATATTCTCGAGGCCGCGGCGAGTCACTTCCCCAATGGCCGTTTAAATTCCCGTTCTTATATGTTATATTCTTATCTATTCATGTTCTCGAGACCGCGGCGAGTCACTTCCCCAATGGCCGTTTAAATTCCCGTTCTTATATGTTATATTCTTATCTATTCATGTTCTCGTGGCCACGGCGAGTCACTTCCCCAATGGCCATTTAAATTCCCGCTCTTTACATTCTTCTTATATTCTGTTATATTTTTATCTGTTCATATTCTCGAGGCCGCGGCGAGTCACTTCCCCAATGGCCGTTTCAATTCTTGCTATTTAATTTCTGCACCATTCCCGTCCCCCGAGGCCGCGGCGAGTCACTTCCCGCTATGGCCGTTTAACCCCCATATCTTACTATATTACATTTGTCCCGCTCGCCCCGCCGGAGCAATCTCCCGTGGTGGCCCCTTCTCTTTTCTCTTATTTCTGTGTTGCAGCAAACAAAAGAGGAGCCCGCGCGCTCCGCGTCCTCTTCCGCCCCGAACCGCGTGACGTCGCTCACATATTGGCGATCACGGTGGGACTTCTACTGTTTCCTTTCGGATACCTTTGCAAGTTCGGCACCAACCGTGCCTCTCAACCTTGGCGCCCGCGCGCGCCCCCGTTGTGCTCACGGCAGCACTGTCAGTTGTGATTGGTTGTTTGTTTATTATATGTCTGTTATTTCTGTTATTTTCCCACTCCATATCTCTGTCAGCATTTCATTGCATGCATCCATCCCTCTTTTCAATCCTTTTTTCATTTTTTTGAGGATCACCCTTTCCCGGTGAAGGAAGGACTCTCCGTTTGGGAATTCCTCTTAACGGACTAGAATCTCCTACACTGGGACCTCCGTAAGTCCCCGACATCGAAGAATCTCCTCTTCGTTCACTGGGCTGGTTGTACCATTGAAGTTCCCCGGAGTTAGTCATTTCATTCGTGGTGAGACGAGAGACCCTAGCTGACACGGCGGTGAAACAAAAATAAACTAGGGTCCCCATTTTGTGTGAACTTCGGATCTCGCTAAAAACACAAAAAAATCATCAAAATCAAAACACAAAAAAAAGGCGTAAAGGCATCCACTTGTTTGATAATCTATGCTACCTGCTTGCTAGTGTATGTTTTTGCGTTCTGGGAAAATTGTGAGCATGGCTCACGAGTCTTTTGAGGAGAACCACCCTAGTCGTGGTTTGTCAGCCGACCCGCGAGTCTATGCTATGGACTCGGGTCCTTCTCATGAGCCCTCGCATGAGGTGCAGGTTATTACCGGGGACACGTCCCCACCACATGATATCTCTTCCTTACTGGGCGTCCTCGCCAACACGGAGCTTACCTCTGAACAGCTCCGGGCCTTCCAGGCCATTCTGAAGGGGAAATCTGCTTCCCCCACGCCCCAGGAATCAACTCCGGCCATCGCACCTCCAAGAGTCCGTGCAGGCCATTCCATCTCCTTCATTGGCGCAAGCCATCCAGTCTCCCTCGCTTCAAGGACAAGCGAGCCAACAACCACCCTCATTCCAGTTCCCGTCACAATCTCAAACTCCCGTTGTTCCCCACATACCGCTTCAGCCGGGGCCGACTGTCGGCGGTCCGGCAGCTCCCTCTCATTCCGGGTTCCCCCCTCAAGTCTCCGGGAGACAGTTTCTCCCCAGTGGCAAGTGCCACCTTCACCTCCAGAGGAGCTCGCCCAATCGCTCCTCAATAGGTTCAATCGCATGGACGAGCAGTTTCAAAATCTGAGAAGGATGGTGGACGTGAAAGCCACCCCAGAGGTTACTTTGCCAATCCTTCCCGTCATTCATCTTCCTCCCTCCGAGATGCCCACGTACCGCAGATACAATGGTACCGGCAACCCCTTCATTCATCTCAAGGATTTCATGTATGAGTCCTCCTACTGGTAAAATGATCAGAGGTCCCTGGCATACCTCTTTCGGAGATCATTGGATGGTCCCGCGCTTGAGTGGTTCTATTCCTTGGAGCCCCGCGAGGCCGAGAATTTTGAAATAGTCCAGAGAAGGTTCTTGCAGAAATATAGGGATAGGGTCGGTCCCTTACTCTCCATTACCGACCTAGTGGCCGAAAAGATGAAGCCCGACGAGGATTTTGTCCGCTATGCTGATAGATGGAGGTCTCTGGCGGAAAGAATAAGGGATACCCTCTCCGAGCCCGAACAAGTGAAGATGATTGTGTCTAATGCAACCCCGCAGTTCAGACACGTCCTGGCCATGAATAAACTTACTACAATGGAGGAACTCTATGAAAGGGCCCGGTACATCCAAACCCAGTTAAAAGACTCCCCCATTATGAACATGTTTGAGTCACCAAAACCCAAAGTGGTCAGAAAGACAGGCGCTGGTGTCCCGGGCGGAGCCACAGAAGGGGTCTTGACAAATGAGCAAGTGGGTGCGGTCAACAATGCCAACTATGCAGTCAACCCAAGGCCTCCACAAATGCCCCGACTTCCCCTCCAACTAGGTCCTTTCCCTCTTCGTCCTCCACCCCAAAATAATCCACCCCAGGATAATATGCCTCCATTACGTCAACCCCAGCAACAACAACCATAGCCTCAGCAACAACAACCACCGCTTCAGTACAACCAAGTTCCACCCCCGGGGAACTATGGTCCCCAACAGCAACAAAGGAGGCCGCTCGGTCCCAAGAGAGCCTACTATCCACCATTGCCAGAAACCTTAGCAGACATTTTTAATGCCCTCATGACATCAAACTAACTCGCCCTACCCAGAGAAAGGCCCGTGTGGCCCCCAAATGTTGATACCTCCAAATACTGCGTCTACCACAGGCAGCCAGGACACACAGTAGATTACTGCTTCCATTTCAAAGATTACATCCACGATATGAATGATGAACATCAAATATATTGGGATGAAATGAGACGATACGTCGCCGCTCTCAAGGCTAGGAGACCTCCTCATAGGCCACATCAGTAGTTACAACAGCAGCAGCAGCAGCAACCACAACAACAACAACAGCCTCAGCAGGCCCCACAACAACAGCCCGACATGGGCATAATCCAGAATCCATTACCGGAGCACCAACAGCCCAATCATCAGGTTAACCCCATCTCCTCCTTCCCGGAAGTCGGGCGAGAGCAGGTGTGGCAACAGGAAAGTACCTCCATTCTTTCTACCGCCAATCCTATCGTCACGCAACACCCTCGCCTTGCCCGGGTAGCACCTCTCTCTCATCAATCCGCGTCAGTATCACCTTCACCATTTCCACTACCATTACGCCCTCTCATCCGTACCCCGATCCCCTATCAACCGACACTCTCCACTACGCCTTCACACCCTCTCATCTTCTCCCACTCCCCCACTTTACCATCCACCTCTACCACATTTACCCCTACGCCTTCTAAACCCCTTATCATCCGTCAACCATACATAACTCCGTCTTTCTCCACCATATCGCCACTAATGCCTTCAAAACCACTCATTACCCATCACCCACCTCAAAATCATTCCCCGCTTCAAGCCCTACCCACTTCTACTTCGTCTCCACCTCCACCTTCCAGACCCCTTATCCTTCATAATCCGCGCGATATCCCCTCTACCTCCACCATGCCTCCACCTAACAAACCCCTCATCAGAATCCCTGCTCCCGTCATCACACATGCTTCATCAACCATTCCTCCACCACTACCCCTCAAATCCCTGTTAAAACCCACTGCTACCCCCACAGAGGTACAAAAGCCGCAGGCAATGGTGCTCCGGAATGGAAGGATTTTCCACAGGGTTTTCTCCCACAACAGTCAGAATCCTGAGTAATCTCAGCCAGAGAAGGATGATGGGGAACAACCAGAAAGAGCTATCCCTGGAACACAGTATGATCTATTGAAACACTTGGACAAGACGCCTGCTCGGATCTCCATCCTGGAGCTACTTCAAAGATCCACATCCCACCAGGCGGCCTTGATGGAATATCTTCAAAAAGTCATGGTTAATGAAGACCTCCCCGTGGAGAAGATTTCGATCGTCCTGACCCCAACGGACACACAACCGGCCATCATGTTCCACAACTACGAGCTCGCTCCCAAGGAAGCTCGAAAATATGCACTATGCATTTCAATAAAAATTAATGGGGTATCCATAAACCCGTGTCTTGTGGACACGGGTGCGTCCATAAATGTGATCTCCATGGACACCCTTCAGTTGTGTGGGGTCAACGAGGAACAAATAAGACCTTCCTCGATCACAGTCACGGCCTATGACAATAGCAAAAGGCCGCCACAGGGGATGATTATTCTGAAGGCAGAACTAGGCCCCATGTCAATTCCCACGGAATTCCATGTCCTCGACATAGACCCCACATTCAAGGCTATACTGGGTCGCCCCTACATCGAAGCCATGGACGCTGTGCCTTCCACCAACCATCAGTGCCTGAAGTTTCCTTACAATGGGAGGATTATTAAAGTAGTCAGTACACATGTCCTTCACACAGTGGATGATATCAACACCTCTCTGCCCTCTGTTTGGACGTCTCATCGGCCCATATTGTCACAGCTGGACGTGCGTGATCCATCTCACGTTCCACTAGCACCAAAGGAGCCGGTCAGGACAACCGCAACATCATATCTCCCTTTTCACTACAAAGGGTGGGAGATTATGAGGAACATCGGCTACTAACAGGGTAAAGGTCTGGGCGCACAGTTACAGGGTATGCTCAAACCGCCAAAGGAAATTAGGCCGAACCGTAGGTTTGGCCTAGGCTTCAAAGGACCGTTCGAGGCGGATTGGAAGCCCATCACATGGACTTTATCAAACCACTTCAACAGAGGGCCCGTTGTTCAGATGGGAGATTACCCACGAGAAGCATATGGGGGATCACATGCTGTATATTTGGCTGAAAAATGTCCGAGGATCACCAAAAGAGGCAAGATCAAAGATCCGGAATGCGAGTGGGACAAATGGTTCGACATACGGGACATTTCCGTTGCACTGGAAAGGATGTTCTCGTCTCCACAGCTTGAAGGACCGCCATTGATCTCCGGAATGCCAGAGAATATTACCACTCTTGCCAAGGTTCCAACCTATCCTCGTCCTCGCCAGAAGGACCCTATCATCGACGGATCTTCATCCGTCCTCAACATTGCCGTCGACGGCTCATTAGCCGCCATCTTCTCCATCCACTCGTCTCAGCCTTTGCTGATATCGTCTTCCTGGGCCAGACAATTGTCTGATGATCTTCCCAGATCCCCTTCTCTGCTTACATACCTGCGCGGGCTTTTCAACCCGCGCCAGGTCTTCAACCATGATCTGCTCTATGAGCCTCACAATCCTCTAGCCATAACCACTTTTCTCTCTCCTCCAATCTCTTTTCACTGCTTTGTCATTAAAACTGAAAACGAAAAAAACCGTCAATTTTTAAACTCCCCAACAACACATCTTCGTTGAGGAAACCTCCTACATCTCCCACGGGTGCGTACCGCCCTGCGGACCACCCGTCCAAGGTCCGATGAGCGACCTTTTCTACCCCTCCTCTGGGGGGTCTTCTCCTGTACATTCTACACCATCCTCTTCATCTTCCTCTTCTTCTGTAAATATTGTCAGTCAATCTAAGAATGATAGGCCAAGGGTAGTACCTAGGAAGAAATCCAAGGGTAGGCAGATCCCTCGTCGATTCCTTCTGGATTTAGCCGCCAGGTGTCAGGCCCTTCTCGCCATCCCCCAGTTGTTAGAAAACCCCATCCAGCTACCGGAAATAGAATGTGAGGGCAACTGTGCATTTGATGAAGGGTATGGAGTCTACGAGATCACGGATGAAGAATGCCCCACTGAAGATGAGGGTGAAGAATATGAGGATGCGGCGGGCGCATACGCTAGTGGAATGAGGAGATTCGACGAGCCGTCAACCGCCGTAGAAGAATCCACCAAAGAAGTCAACTTGGGAACTGAGGAAGACCCTAGGATCATCCTTATAAGTGACAACCTATCACCCTCTGAAGAAGAGGCATTAATTGAGGTTCTCAAGGAATATAAGGACACGTTTGCATGGAGCTACGAGGATATGCCGGGTCTGGATTCAACCTTGGTCGAACACCGTTTAACCCTAAAACCAGGGTCCGTCTCGGTAAAACAAAGGTTAAGGCGTTTCCACCCTCAGATGGCTTTGAAAATGAAAGAAGAGGTCGATAAGCTCCACAAAGCCAGGTTCATTAGAGTCGTCCTTTATCCTCAATGGGTGGCGAACATTATCCCGGTCATGAAGAAAGATGGGAAAGTCAGGATTTGCATCGACTTCCGGGACCTTAACCGCGCGTGTCCAAAGGATGATTTTCCCTTGCCTCACATTGATGTATTGATCGATAACACGGCAGGTTATGAGACCCTCTCATTCATGGATGGATTTTCAGGATACAATCAAATTCGTTTGGCAGAAGAGGACTAGGAGAAGACGTCATTCACTACCCCTTGGGGAACATATTGTTACGTGGTCATGCCATTTGGATTAAAGAATGTTGGAGCTACTTACCAAAGAGCTATGATGGCCATATTTCATGACATGATGCAAATATATCTGGAAGTATATGTGGATGACTTATTGGTGAAATCAAGGACCAGGATGGAACATCCAGAAGTTTTGGCTAAGGTCTTGCAGAGGTCAAGGGAGTTCCAATTGAAAATGAACCCGAAAAAGTGTGTGTTTGGTGTGTCGTCGGATAAATTGCTGGGGTTCATTGTGAGCAAAAGAGGGATCGAGATAGATCCCGACAAAGCTAAGGCCATCAGGGATATGCCGCCTCCCAAGAATTTGAGGGAAGTCCGAGGTTTAATCGGGAGGTTACAGTTTATTCATCGGTTTGTGTCCCAACATTCACAAAGGTGTAGACCTCTCTACGAGTTGACCAAGCAAGGAGTAGAATTCCACTGGAACTCTAAGTGTCAGAAAGCTTTTGAAGGGTTGAAGAAATATCTGGCTAGTCCACCCGTTCTCATTCCACCTAAACTAGAAAAACCTCTGATCCTTTACATCTCAGTCTTGGATGACTCCGTGGGAGCCGTCCTCGCACAAGCTGATGAAAAAGGTAAGGAACGGGCAACCTATTACTTGTCCAAACTTCTCAATCCCTGTGAGCAGAAGTACACCGTCATGGAGAAAACTTGTGCTGCCCTCGTTTAGGTAGTGCAGAAATTGAAGCACTACTTCTTGGCTCATGAGGTTCACTTGATTGCTCGAATGAATCCTATCAAATTCTTTCTGGAGAAATCCGTACTTACGGATAGGCTAGCACGCTGGCAAAGTTTTCTCTCTCAGTTCGACATCACCTACATCCAGCAAAAGGTAATTAAAGACTATGCCATAGCCGAGCATCTCGCTCACCATCCTCTTCCCAAGTTCGATCCCGTCCAATCAGAGTTTCCAGATGAGGAACTAATGTCCGTCAACCAATCAGATGAGCCAATGTGGACGCTATATTTTGATGGAGCTCTGAATTCTCAAGGGAGAGGAATCGGCGTCGCCCTCCTGTCGCCTGAAGGCCTCACATTCCCATTGGCATACCAGCTCAAATTTTCAGTTACCAACAATATAGCCGAATATGAAGCTCTTCTAGCTGGCCTAGAACTCGCTCATTCTTTTCGTATCACTGAGTTGCGAGTCGTAGGTGATAGTCAACTCATCCTTCGCCAGGTGCTCACTAAATATCGCACTCGCGATCCCAAACTCAAGCCATACCAAGAACTCAATGCTGCCTTTGCCAAACTGTTCGCCAAACTGATCTTTGTTCATGTCCCTCGTCATCAGAATATTCTCGCCGATGCCCTCGCCTCGTTGGCATCATCCATAAGGTTCCCTCTAGGAAGATGGTTTAAGTCCATTTCCATCTACAAACTTCACGCCCCTGCAATCGATGATGCTTCCTACGTAAATATCAAAGACAGGATAGCAAGAAAGATCATGCAGGAAGATATCCTTGAGAAGAGGGAGATCATGTTGGCAGAGGTTGAAGAAGAACTGGCTGATGAAGAGAAACCATGGTTCTATGAAATTATCAAATACTGCCAAGATCAGTCTTATCCTGAAGGGGCCACCATAGAGGACAAGAAAGCCATAAGAAGGGTGGCTCAGAAATATACTTTGGTTGGAGGTCTACTCTATAGGAGGAGCCTTACTGGTATTCTGTTAAGATGTCTTGGTGACGATGAGGTTTGGAAATGTGTAGAGGAGACGCACTCGGGTGTGTGCGGTGGCCACGTGAATAGTCAGATGCTCGCCAAGAAGATCATTCGCCAAGGCTTTTACTGGCCCACTATGGAAGAGGATTGTGCTGTCTATGTCCGTAGGTGTGTCCAGTGTCAACTTCACGCCGATAAAATCCATTCACCATCTTCCTCACTTCATCCAATATCCTCCCCATAGCCTTTCTCCATGTGGGCATTCGACATCATTGGTCCCCTAGGTGATCCCAATTCCCTCACCAAGTAGAAATCTTTCATCCTTACTGCGACGGAATACTTCACCAAATGGACCGAAGCCGAAGCCTACGCGGAAATCAAGGCGTCAACAGTCTGCAAATTCATCATGAAGAACATCCTCGCCAGATTCGGCGTCCCAAGCACGATCGTCACCGACAATGGGCCACAGTTCATTTCTCATGACCTACAGGACCTCTACAAAAGGTACGCAATTGCATTGCATCATTCATCGCCTTATTACCCACAAGGTAACGGCCAAGCGGAGGCCACCAATAAAACATTACTCAAAATCATCAAAAAAACCTGCGAGTCTAGTAAGTTTTCAGACTGGCCAGAAAAACTTATCGAAGCCCTATGGGCCTATCGCACATCAATCCGTACCCCCACCGGGCAGACTCCATTTGCCCTTACTTATGGTATGGAAGTGGTAGTCCCGTACGAGACTCTGATCCCTTCTCTCAGGGTACAATTGGACGAGGAATTTCCCCTCGACGATCGTCGTAATTCACTCCTCGCCCAGTTGGAACTCTTGGATGAGAAGCGACTGGCCGCTGCCGAACACGCGCGTGTGTATCAAAATAGACTCGCTCGCTTTTACCAAAAGAAAGTCGTTGAGAGAAAATTCAAAGTCGGTGAGATGGTCGTAAAAAGAATTTTTGTCAAACTTGGAGGTCCGCGTTCTAAGCTCCAACCCAATTGGGAAGGACCATTTGTAATTCAAGCCGTGTACCCTGGCAACGCCTACAAGCTAATCAACGCCGAAGGGACCGAGTTATCCCACCCTTGGAATGGGCTTTATCTTAAGAAATACTACCCTTAGCATAAAACAAAAAAAATGATGAAAAGATAAAAAACATCAAAAACAAAGAAATATTGAAAACCACTAAAAATATGGAAAATTCAAAATGCCGATACCTGGCAGTCACCATGTAGTCAAGTCACTGCATCTAACCTTCATGATAGGATAGGGCCCATTAAGGCTTGGTAGGCACCGGGTCTTGGTTTGCCAGAACCGTGGAGATCCCTGTCCGGCCACGTCGGCCTATGCTCGCTCGAAGGAAGCTAACATGTGCTCACTTATGTATTTTATGCAAAAAAAGTCGGTAGCATCACCTACGGTGGGGCCCCACCCAAAAGATATCCGGAAGCTGTAATCTTTATTCTTTTCTCTTCGACCAAATGAGACAGTCGGCGCCCTTAAAACGCTGAGCATGAGAAACCGAAACTCAAACCCCAACGGCAAGAATATGATCCATTTCCTCGAGCATCAATCAGAGCACGAGAAGAGGGCAGTGTCCCCGCAGGCATACGAAAAGGGAGCCCACAAACGTCAAACGATTATATCTCCCTCACAAAAAGAAATACAAAATCAAAATCAAGAGAAAAGCCTGATCGTGACCGTGCTTGTTGCGATAAACGGAACCCCTCAAAGCAAAAGTCTGAATCCACAAAAGGAGCCGTGGAATGTAAATGCTCGAGATTTGGTCTGAAGTTGTCCGAAAGGAAAGAGTTAATGGGCCCTTATTCGCTCGCCGGGTTAACGGCTTTGCCGGTCCTCTCAAGAGATTTATCCCCTACACTCTTCCTTCTCCCTCTAAAGATGAAGGTTCGATGGAGTTTCTGAAGGGTGAAAACTGCCTAAGGTCTGCGACCTTATTTTAATATACACATTTGGTTGCCTACTTTGAAAAGTAAAAGCTATCGCTACGAAGGAGTCTCCGTGTTTCTGGCTCGTCAAGACCCCTGTTTACCACCTTGATGTCTTCTTGCTTAACCTTGGGCTTAGGCCAATGCAAGCGCGTCACCTATGGGTGCGACGGCGTCTGATTCCGGGTCAGTGTCGCGCGGTTGGTCGTTAGGGTTCCAGGGTGTTCCATCATATACCATCTAGAGTTGTGAGGAAATAGACCCGGGTCGGACAAATCTCTTACCTCAAACACCTTTTGGGTGAATCCCTGTGGTCGGAAGCGACTGGGAGCCTAAGCATGGCATGACGGTATTGTCATCAGGGTAAGTCTTAGCCGGCGGGATCGTCATTCGAGAGGTCTAGAGGTCCAAATCAACCTAGATGTGCACTTAGGATACCTGAGAGGTTAGTAAGAAACCCATGTTCTCACGTAGGTTAGGTGTCATTTGGGTGCTTGCCTGGCGTTAGCAACAAAAAAAAATTGAAATGATAAAAACAACGAAAAAGGAAAAAGAGAAAATGTACATATTTGCAAACGAAAAAAATCTTTTTTATGATAAAACATAAAAAATGCCAAATATAAAAAAGAAAACAAATCAATTTTGCATGATTGCATTTGCGTGCAGCATCTCACTTTAATACCGCTTGCATTCGTGTGCTTGCCTGTCGCATTTATCATCACTACATCTTTCTCTCGCCTTCCTTAAATAAAGGCTTGGCCCATTGACCAGTTATCAAGGACAATCACAGTGACCATTTGCATATTGAGCAAGGGGCCAAGTCAGAACAGAAATTCTGATTTGTTCGTTTCAGTGATATGTGCAGGGATTCAGGCAACAGAAGCAAAGGTGAAAAACAAACAAACTGAACCTTGTATTTTATTCCAAAAACCAAAAAAATTACATCAAGTTTCGCCCTCTCTCTCTGCATTACTCGTCCCACTACTCTCCGGGCAAAACGCTCTCAAAGGTGCTACCCAACTACGAAAAGCGGTACTCCTACCACTTTGTACTCCCCTTCCTATTCCCACACCCCGGCATTGATCCACGGAAGCAGCAGAGAAGCTACCAACACGAAAGCCGCGCTCTCGTGCTCTTCGGTAGCGCTCCTCACCATCTCTCAGCCACTGTTCAGCAAGGCCAAGGCTGATTCGGAGTTCGAATAGTTGGGCCTCCATGGCCCTTCGTTCCTCCCTTTCAGTCAATCTGTTGGCTCTTTCTCTCTCTACGTCTCTTTCTTTCTCTGCACGTTCTCTCTCGCGGTCTTCCCTCTCCAACTGGAGAGTGATCCTCAGTTCCACAGCATCCCTAGAAGAGTCGTCATCAGGATGACGCCGCAGTTCCCTCTCCAGTTCTGCTATCCTAGCCTCCTTCTGCGCAGCCTTGGCAAGCGCTTCTTCTGTCTCCTTTTCCTGCCAAGTGTACCATCTCAGATACGCGATAAGGCGTAAACAAAGAGAACTCAACACTGAAACTTTTACCTGTATACAGAGCATCCCTTCTGCCTCCGCAGCACGTTGCGTGGCATGAGCAAGTTGCTCATGAAGCAAGTCAAGTTCTGAGGTGGTAATCCACAAGCTGGAAGAGGCACCACCTACTCCCATCGCTGGGGAAGCCGCGCCAATCTGGGCATGCTACGACCGCGTGAATTAGCAGCCAACATCTGGAATATGGGGTTTTAATTAGGAACGCACTGTACACCTACCAAGGTGCTCGTAGCTCCGCGGGCATCGCCCAACCGTTGCTCCATCTCTGCCAAGCGAGTTCGTAAATTCGCTATCATGGTATCACGGATATCCTGCAGCCATACGAGTCAGCATTTCCACCAGAAAACCAAAAAAGGGAGAAAGAAGAAAAGAGAAAAAGGGGAAACCTACCTCCACAAGTCCCCGGGGTTGGAACCGCTCTGCGTACTTTGTCCTATATAGACGCAAGTAGTCCTCGCTATCCCGCGCCTGCGATTCTACAATCGTGCCACCCCGTTGCCAGTCTTCGTACTGTTCGGGGAATCGCACGCGCCAGTCAATGCAGGTCGCCGGTCCTCGCGTCTCTCTCCCAACGCGAGGTGGCGCAACTGAATCCACCCGTTCTTGAGCCAGTCCCAAGGACCTCATAACCAATCGTAGCCGAAGCGGCTCGATTTCATTCAGGCAGTGCATCCACAGTTCCCGTCCGAACCGGGCACGACTTGCTAGAACCCACAGCTGGTCGGCATCGACCATGTCTGAGTAGGGTCTCCAGTTTACCATCGCTGCAGGGAACTCATGTAGCTCCCGCCTTAGCACCATCAGTTGGTAGGTTAGGGGTGCCGCACTCATGATGGGTTCTCACCGCCTAGCTAGCGGCACCATCGCGGGTCGCCAATGTCGAGCTCTCCCCATGGGGAGGTAATAATAGCTCCACAACTACTTTGGCACATGTCGTCAATATCTTACAAAAATAAAAACGCAAAAAAATATACAAAACAAGCAAAACCAAAAATACCTGGATAAATGGTGTAAAACCACTCACAGTCATCTCACGGTCCGCTTCTTGGAACAGACCTGCAAACAAGTGTGCCAGCATGACAGCTCCCCAGGCATAGTACCCTACTCTTTCGAGATCTGATAGCAGCTCCAGGAAGCGACATTGGATACCGTCCCCTTTCGAGCTCAGTACCAATCTCCCCAAAAGGAAGAGGAGAAATCTCCTCAAATCTATGTTGCATCTTTCCCAGTTGCCGAAATCTGTGCAGTACACGGCACGACATCCTATTTCCATCATTTCCATAAACTCTTCTGAGGATTCATCGTCCCGCCGACGAGTGTCGGTGAGCCCTAATGCATCCATGAGGGACGCCCTAGCTACCGACCTATTTTTCTGACCATCTAGGTCCAAACCCAGTAGCTTCCGAGCACCTTCTCGGTAATCCGCATAAGTGACCCCAGTCACTGCCTCGCCCTCCACCTTCAGGCTTGTGATCCGGACCACATCCTCCAAGTTGGGCACCATGTGCCCCCAGGGCATCAGGAATGCCCGACTCACTGGGTCCCATCTCTCACACAAGGCTTGGATCAAGACCAGGTCGAGCTGGATCGGCTCGATCCGAAGAAAGGTGCCAAAACCCATCACGTCTAGCCTGGCCTTCTGAAAATCTGGGAGACCTCGGTATGCTGCCACTACCAACTCCCATGAGATCTGTGATTTCATCACACTCTACGCATGCAGGGAATGGAGAGGAGGTTTGGTCAGAAAGAAAGGAAGAAAAAAGAATGAAAAAGGGTAGGAAAACTTGGCTTACGAGTTGTGATTGGGCCCTTTCGCTGAAGTGCCCTTCGAAGTCCGAAAGCCTCCTGGAACTACTACCACTGGATCTGCTTCTCTTCGAGGAGTGGGAAGATTCGCCCTCCATCCAACTCTCGGAATTTTGAACTCCTCCTCTCCCGTGAGAACTTATGCTCCTCTAGTTAGCTCTCGATATACCAGGGAGGATAAAAGGGACAAGAATTTATAGAAATGGAAGGAGTACAGACCAAGATTACCTCCATCACATGTTAATGATAGCCCTCGCGATAAGGCACCTGCCATGCGATCCCGTGTGTCACTTCACCGCTCGCACAGGGTGATTGATTGGACGAATAATATGACGACTAGCACCCTATGTTGTCTAGGGATACCCTATCATGTTTTGGAGGACGTCCGCAAAATTTGACACAACATCCGGGAAAAGGGACTAGGGCCGTCATTATTGACTTCGACGACAGATTCCTGTGGAAATGATCACAACAAGACGCGATTCTCCGCTCGGGGTGGAGTCTCGACAGACCCATCACATGGGAACAGTGCAAAGGAGAGGAAGTGTAGGGAAGAAGGAACGCACAAGAGAACAAACAAGCAGCAGAAAATCAAATCATTCCATTTATAATTCTGCATAAGCTGTCATAAACACTACAATCATAGAGAGGTGGCGGGTCCACTAGCTCGCCAGCTCTTACCATTATTTTCATGCTCGTCCCTCTAGGCGTCCCTCTCCTCTCCCCCGAGGTGAGGGTCCCTCAGAAGCCTCCGGGATCCCCGTGCAGTAGCACCCGCCTCGCCTCGTAGCGCCGGCTCCACAGCAATGACTCGCTGATCCTCCCCTGGCGTGGCAAAGAAGCCACTAGCGGCAAAGCGACCAGACTGGCGGAGTCGCTCCCCGAACTCTCGTGCTCTCTCGTAGCGCATATCCATCCCTCCTAGCCTCTGCACGACGGCCTGAAGGCCCAGCTGGAGCTCCCTCACTTGGGCCTCCAAGGCCCTCCTCTCGGTCTGATCCCATTGTCGCTCGGACCTTCTCTCGGCTTTCTCTTTCTCTGCCTCTCTCCTCATCATCTGCAGAAGAACCCTTAACTCCAGGATGTCTGGAGAAGGCCTCTCCTCACCACGATGTCGCAGCTCCGCTACAGTCGCCACCCAGGCATCACGCTCCTCCTCCGCCAGGGTCGCGCGGGCCACCGCACCGGCAAGTTGTTCCCGGAGGGAGGCAATCTCGAGAAAAGGGACCGAGGAACTGGAAGATGCGCCACCAATCATCCCCGCCGTCGCTATCTGCTGGGCACGCTGGAACAAAATAAACAACGGCCGTCAGTGAAACTCCAAAATCTGAAGATAAAAGTGCGGCACGTAACTTACCAGGAGCGCAGCTCATGTTGAGCGACGGCCAGCTGCCGCCTAGCCTCTGACAGTTGGGCGTGCGAGCCGCCGATGCCACGCGTGTCCCCAGTTTGGGGAAGCCCCGCATAACTCTCTCTCTGCCGCCGCAGGAAGTCGGCACTGTCCTGCACCAATACACTCCCTTGCTGTCCAGGGAGACGTACGTGCCAGTCCCCGAGCCTCGCCTTGCCGCGACTCTCCCTCCTGACGCGGCTCGGCTCGTCCGCACTCGCCCACTCATCGGCCAGGCCCAGGGTCCTCGCCATGTCCTGCACCAAGAAAGAAGGGACTGGCATCATAACAAAGAACGCGTCCCCTGTCTAGGACGCGTCCATCATTTGAGTGCAACACTCGCCGAACCCTTTCCCCCCTCGCGCGGCTCGCTTCAAAACTCAAAATGGATCAAAAGAGGAAGAGATTGGAGGACCTACCAGACCGTGTTCACCTCCCTCCGCGACATCGGGCCCCTCGGGTCCCTCGGGGGCCCGAAGCGGCCCTTCCTCCTCTATGGACGTCGTTCCATGTTCTTGCGTGTCCCTCCTCGGGCGAGGAGTTCCTCGTCCCTCTCCACCTTCACCATGGTCGGGCCCACCAAACTCCATCGATCAAAAGAGGAGGAAGATGAAAAAGGGGGCAAGCGAGTTTCGGCGGAAGGAGGGCTCGTTTGCGGGTAAGGCACGGGAGAAGAAAGGCCACCCGACGCTTTAAATTTGAATTCAAGGATTAAGACGCGTCCTCGCGCCTGGACGCGCCCAAAAAGGGAGAAAGGAACATAATCCCCCCGTGCAAAGTAGTTCCCTTCTGTCCAGGGCAAAAGTCTCGTGAAGCGTAAACAACGTGGTGTAAAAGAAAGTGCGGAAAAGAAAAGGGCACGTCACACGAAATCCATTTCATATAATAGTCAAAGTACATCATACAGTGAGAAGGGTGACGTGCACAAGCAACTCTCTAACTCTCGCTGCCACCCTCCTGGTCATCTCTCTCCTCCCTCCTCTGCCGGGGATCCCTAGGGGGCCTCTGCGAACCCTGAGAAGCCGTGCTCGCCTCGCCCTGCGGTGGCACTCCAGCCTCGAAGGCGCGACGACGCTCCTCGGCCGAAGAAACCAGATAGCTGCCCATGGAAAAAGAACCAGACTGACGAAGTCGCGCCCCGCGTTCCTTCGCCCTCTGGTACCGCTCCTCGCTCTCCCGAAGCCTCCCCTCCGCCGTGCCGAGACTCAATCGGAGCACCAGCAGCTGGGCCTCCAGAGCCCTCCTCTCGGTCTGATCCCGCTGTCGCTCCTCCCTCTCCCTCTCCCTCTCCTCTCTCTCTCTCACCGCCTCCCTCCTCGACAGCTCGAGGGCGATCCGCAGATCCAGCACGTCACGAGGGAGCTCCTCAACCTTCCGTCGACGCTCCTCCTCCAGCTCCACAATCCGGGCGTCACGCTCCGCCACCCGAGCGTCGCGCTCCTGCTCGGCACGAACAGCACGCGCCAGGGCCTCTCGGATCTCGGCCATCTGTCAAAGCACGCATGCACTGTAAGAGAACAGTGATAGAAGGAGGGCAGCCAGAAGGAGAGTCGAGGTCAGGCAAACGCTCACTCGAGCCTCGCGGTCACGCTCGGCCTCCTCAGCCCGAGCCACCGCATACGCCAGCTACTCCTGGAGGGCAGAAACCTCCGGAGGAGGGCCCCGCAAATTGAAACCCGCTCCACCAGCCATCCCGGCTGCCGCTGTCTGGTGGACCCACTGAAACACAGAGCAAACGACAGTTAGAGGCCAAGTATCAAAAATCCAGGTCACAAAAAAATGCATCACATAAACTCACCAGGATCTCCAACTCCTGTCGGATGGCCACCAACTGCCGCCTGGCGTCCGCCAACTGGGCCCGCAGGTCGGCGATCATGTTGTCACGAGCATCCTGCATTGTACATAAGTTAGTGCCACATGCATATACATATAGAAGAGTGAATCATTCTCATTTCACTTACCCCTGCCATACCACCAAGGAAGAGGCGGTCCCCATACGTAGCCCGGTACCGTCTCAGGTAATCAGTACTGTCCTGTACATGGGACACCACTGGGGCCCCGCCTTGCTGCCAGTCCTGGTACTGTGCTGGGAAGCGCGTACGCAAGTCCACAACCTTCGCCTTCCCCTTGGTCTTCCGCCCGATGCGGGCCGGCTCATCTACATCAACCCACTCCTGGGCTAGCCCCAACGTCCTCATAACCAGCCTCAGCCGAAGCGGCTCGATCTCGTTCAAGCAATGGACCCACACGTCCCGCTTGAAATGAGGAAGACCCGCTACAACCCAAGGCTGGCCAGCGTCGCCCATGCCTAGGTAGGGTCTCCACACCACCTGCATCACCATACATGCATCATATTAGTTGCCATTCAGTCACATAAGAAAACACAAAAATCATACACATCATACCATGGCCTCAGGATACTCGCTCAGCTCCCAACGAAGCGACGCCAGCTGGTAGCCGTGGGGTGCTGCAACCACGACCGGCCTCCACCGCCGCGCCAGAGGCACGGCCCTCCTGTTTCTATGCCTAGCCCTCCCCATCGGAAAATAGTAATAGCTCCACACCTGCATCCATCATACATCATTAGTACAATAATTGCATATTTAACTGTGGGAATGCATAAATAAAATGTTTACCTAGAGAAAAGGTGCGAAGCCACTGACTGTCGTCTCCTTCTCCGAAGTCTGGGAGAGATCGACAATCAGATGGGCAAGCAGAGCCGCTCCCCACGCGTAGTGTCCCACTCTGTCCAGATCCGCCAAGATCCCGAGGAAACGGCAGTGGATGCCATCCCCCTTCGTCCCCAGTAGAAGGCGACCCAAGAAGAAGAAAAGAAACCTCCGGAGGTCTAGATCCACCAGCTCCCTCTCGCTCGGGTCCTGGGTGAAAGCTGCACGGGCATCTCCCTCCAGTCGTGCCAGAAACTCCGCTCCAGTCTCGCTAACCCGCTGGCGCGGGTCAACGAATTCGAGCGCCTCCATGATCTCCACTCGGCCAACTACCCTGCTGTCCCTGACAGTCACGCTCGTCTCTAACCACAGCAGGTCCAAGGCACTCTCTCGGTAGTCGGGGTAGGTGACCCCGCTCACCGCCTCTCCGTCCACCCGTAGCCCGGTAATCTGAGCCACGTCCTCCAATGACGGCACCATGTGCCCCCAGGGCATCAGAAACGCCCGGCTCGGCGCGTGCCACCGCTCCCTCAATGCCTGGATAAGAGGAAGGTCGAGCCGAAAGGGCTCGATCCTAAGGAAAGCTCCAAAGCCCATGGCGTCCACACGCGCCCTCTGGAAGTCTGGCAGCCCACGGTATGCTGCCACCACTAGGGACCAGCTGATCCGTCCTTTCATCACGCCCTGCACACCACAAAACCAATAAAAAATACATCAGCATCGTGAATAATATTAAGCAATAACACTATATATTCTACTTATTTATTTTATGTTATCTTATCTTTAAAAAATTTTAGGATTTTTATGGAGGCGTCCAGTACATTGGACGCCTCCTCTCTATTTTCCTTATTTTCTTTATAGAAAAACCCAAAACAAAAAAAACATTAATAATATATATATTATTATGGAGGCGTCCCAGGTCCTGGACGCCTCCTTATTTTTAAATCATATTTTATTATTTACGTAAATAAATAAATAAATAAAAATAAAAAGAGAATGTGGAGGCGTCCAGGCCCCTGGACGCCTCCTTTCCCCCACTCCCCGGTCTTCTCTCACAGCCTCTCGCCCGTCCGTTTAGCCTATTGAACCACAAAGTGAGAGTTTCGAAGGACTTACCGGGTCGTGATCGTCCTCTCCCACGTCGCCAGCGCCCGCAGCGGCCTCCGCGTCCAGAAGAGGCACCTCCATCTCCTCCTCCGCAGCAATCTCCTCTGCTGCGGCCTCCTCTGCGCGATCTCTCGACCTCCTCCGACGATAGGCCCGCCGCTTCCGCTTTTCACCACCCTGACTCGGGCCTCCCTGCTCCATTGGGACTAAGAATGGGTCGTCTGGAGTGGCTGGACGGTCATGATGAACAGTGTAAGTGAGTAGGGGGGGAGCCCCCCCTATATATAGATTTACCTTTCATTGGGGCGTCCAGGCGCCTGGACGCTCCCACACTTTTCTTTTTTTCAAAAATTCAAAAAAAAGTAGGGGCGTCCAGGCGCCTGGACGCCCCCAAAAATAAAAAAAATCAAAATTTTAAAAATCAAAATTAGGGGCGTCCAGGACCCTGGACGCCCCCAAAAAATAAAATGCCAAAAAAACAAAAATAAAAAAATTAGGGGCGTCCAGGACCCTGGACGCCCCCATGATAAAAAATTTTCAAAAAATATATATATGTATATAAAAAAAAGCATCTTAGATAAGTGTATATATAATCAAACCAAAATAAAAATACAAGAAAAATGAAAATAAAAAAAATAATAATTAAGTGGATAAGGGTCCAAAACATCCAAATGCCAGATTTTATTCCATCAGAAAGCAGAATGAGCTACATCAGGGGCTTAGGCGCCTTAGGCCTTAACTTCCCCAGTTCGGTTACATAAGCCCTCCACAGCTCACATTCTTTCCCCACGTACGCTGAGGCCTTTCCCGCAACACTTGTCTTCCAGGGAGCTTTAATGGCTTTCGCTTCCCTCGCGTCCGCCTCAGTGCCCAACTCCCTCTTCTTCAAAGGAACAATGCCAGTCGGTAGTGGGACCGATGCGAATCTGGAGGCAGCACCGATGCGCATTATAAAGCATGAACTCGGTCGCGCCGATCAGTTGAAGATCAACTTCGGGAGAAGGCCTCATGAGGAGATCAAGCGAAAGCAAACATGCCGGTGCGCAAGTAAAGAAGCCTTGTGTCACGGTGCGGAAGTGAGACCGCCAGTCTTCACGTTTCTTCAGCCACGGAACGCGGTTCACTACAGTACCACCGAAGCCTAACACGTCGGCTATGTGATGAAGAGGGATTTGTTGGAAGAGCTTCGAAGCAGTTGGCATTCCCTCGCGGTGGTCAAATTTGAAGGGCAAATCAAGCCAGCAATTCAAGACAAGTGCGCAATCAAAAGGATGCTTACCCATGCTCGAGGCAGTAAGGCCGCTGTAAAGATAGGCAAGGACGGCGGGTCCCACCCTCTTTCCACGCCAGATCCCGCAGATGGCACTTAGTTGATCTTCCTCCACCACGTTGTCAGTATAAGGAAACAAGAGAGCACCCGCCAGACAAATGGTGAACCCCTTCATGATTCCTTCTAAGTGGTCATCATCTGGTGCCCCCCTCAGGGCGTCCATGACCCACTCCGCGAGCTTTTGCAAATCAATCCCCTTTTGATTACGCACCTTCCTGGCCGCGTCAAGCAGCATGAAGCTTCCAAGGACGCTTTCGGAAGTCCCCCGTGTCAGCATCCGCATAGCCTTCACCTTCCCGTCACTCTTGAATTTCTTCAATCAGAGCAGAAGTTCCACCTCCTCGAGGAGGATGGTCACCTCGAAGGTCGGGAAGATAAAAGTGTGGGTCTGGGGATGCCAGATCTCCACTAGTGCGCCCATAGCCACCCAGTCCATATGAATCTTCTCGTAGTGTTTGGCGTGAATAAGGAGCCCCTGCAGATGCCACTTCGAGAGTATGGCCCTCATGCCGATGGAGATGTTGGAAGTTAGCTTTGAAAGCCATGGCAGTTTGGAAAACTTCCTCGGGCCCGGGAAGAGTGGATATGGCTGGAAGAGAAAAGAAAGAAGAAGAAATGAAGGAAGTAAGAAGAAGGTTCACGTGGAGAAATTTGAAATGAATCAGCTTACCATATGCGACATGATCGTCCCACTCAAATGACCCTCGAGGTCGGAGAGTCGCCTGATCTCGCTGCTAGGCCTGCTCCTCTTCATAACGCGGGAAGACTCTCCTTCCATCCTGAAATCTCTAGATTCTCCTCTCTTTCCTCTCCTGAGCTTCCAAAACCCACCTTGGTGCATTTGAATGAACTAGCCTAAGGGGAGTTCTTATAGGAAGGGAAGATCGCTACAGGACAGAACATGTCACATCAACAGTCAATGTCAGGATTTTGGCTAGATCTCCTTTCCATTGTGGTGCGATTCTGTTACGATTCTGTTACTTTCTGATGTTATTAATCCATGCTGGCCTGTGCAGGTTTTACTAACGGACGTCTTTGTCTTATCTCCTGTCCCGCCTTTCATTGGTTGGTCCCACCTTGTCATGCATCGTAGTATATGATACCTACGCTACTAGAACATGTCAAGGACCTTGCGGCCCGAACGAATCAGGGATTTGAGTTCCCCTTCAACAAAAACGGTGATGATCCCGGAAGAATTTGGGTTGTACGGATAGGCCGTCAACTTGTGATAGAATGGGGACGACGGTTCCATTCAGTGAGTTGGTGCGCGGATAAACGGGCCCCAGCCCAGTGTCGGCTCACCGGATCGGTATCCTGACCAGTTCTTAACAAGTTGACAATATTATCCTTGGCTATTTTCTATTTTAGTTTGTTTTAAATTTTTTCTTTAAGCCCAGCATGCATTCATATAGGACTTTGATTTATTGCAGAAGATCATTCAAGAGATTCGATTGCGAAAGCGGCTGTGCTTCAATTCTTACAAATATGAGATATTCCACTCCGAATGAAATACCGAGTTTCCTTGAAACGGCCCTACGCTGCTCTTCCAAAGGAGACCCTTGTTTGGACAGACCCTCAGATATTCCTTTACTTTTACCTTGTTTGACCCACCTTGGCCACAACACTTCCACATTGGCTGGTAACCGCTCACCAAAGGTGAAACATAAGGTTTATGACCCAGGTACTTCCACACCGAGAAGTTGGTCTCTTTTTGTTTCGTGCCTGAGCGCATACCTCACCCTCCCTTATTTGATCTCCGTCCAAGCAATCGTCAATATTTGAAAGACCTCCTTCAAGGTTGCCTCATTGAAACTTCAGGAAAGATTCCAAACAGTAACGTCAAAAGCGTGTCTCATCACACCTTGGCATCAACTTATCAGTCCGCTCCCACTTCATTTCACTCCACTTCGATATCATTCCACTACGTGTCGCTCCCTTGCAAAGCAGACGCCAAGGCGGGGCAGCTGTAGACACGCTATTCCTGACGTCTCCTGAGAAAGTCTCATATCACTATACAACGCCCCGCGACGGCTTACGCGTTTTGAATCACTTGAGTGCTTCCTTTTCTTGAGTCTTCTTCCGCCCTTTTCGGCATCCAGAATCATCTCGTTGCGGCATTCAGACGGCATCAACACCAGTCGGACGCATCAGGGGTTCCGAAACCAGGAAGGGTGTCTGCCGGGCGGCCGCCAACGCCTGAACCGAGGACCCAGGTGGGCCTTAATGGGGGCGTCCAGGCCCCTGGACGCCCCCATTCTTTTAATTTATTTTTCAAAACCCAAAACACAAATAAAAAATAATATATTAATGGAGGCGTCCAGGCCCCTGGACGCCTCCATAAAAACAAATATAAAAAAATGTAAAATGCCAGTTGGCATAAAAGACAAAACCAAATAAAAATAATATATTAATGGAGGCGTCCAGGTCCCTGGACGCCTCCATAAAAACAAATATAAAAAATGTAAAATGCCAGTTGGCATAAAAGACAAAACACAAAATATATATATATATTTATGGAGGCGTCCAGGACCCTGGACGCCTCCATCAACTCCCTCACGGGCGTCGGCCACCGAATGACGGTTTGTCGTGTGTGAAAAAATCCAAATTATAGAGACGTCCAGACAGCTGGATGCGCCCATGTCAAAATCACGAGACGCCGCTCACGAAACCACGCGTTGTGCCAAACCGCGTGCGACCGTCGGCAGGGTTCGGTGGACCTGTTGGAGGCGTCTGGGGCCCTGGACGCCTCCACAAAAATATTCTGAAAAAATAAATAAAAATAGAATAAAATATTAGTTCGGCCTTGATGGAGGTGTCCAGGGTCCTGGACGCCTCCACCCTCCGGAGCCCTATAAATAGAGGCCCACCCCCTCAGTTCTGGAAGAGCTTAAAAAGAGATCCGATAGGCTGCCGGAGCCCAGAGGCTACCGGAGTCATTTCTAACCCGTGGGGTCTTTTGTAGGTGGAGGTTCTGCCAGCTTCTCGGGTGCCCACGCTCGCGAGAGGAAGGTCGTCTTCATCCACCGCGCTTCCACGTCGTCCCTACGTTGCCGGAGCTCCGCCGGATCTCGCCCCCGGCTCATCCAATAAGCCTTTTCTTCCCCTTTTTCTCCATAGTTCTTTACATTCATCATACTGCATCCTCTATCTCCCTACATAAGGGCGCCGTCTCTTGCATACATCTTGCATTCATCATCGCATTTTCCTCCTACTCGAGTCCGAGAGAGGTTTAAAACCACACCAACCAGGTGTGTGTCAGGTCACGATCTCGTTACTTTTATTGCAAGGAATTGTTACTACACTGCCATTTTCTAATTCCGTTCGTTTATTGTCCACTGTTTTGCAATGGTAACCAAGGAAAGCCCTCTCCGTCGGCCGGCCGAAGGGGGAGGAAGAAGCAACCCGCCATCTCCCGCTCTTGAGGTAGGCGCGATCACTTTCTTTATTTTGGGGTCTTTTGGCCCCTGGGGATCACGGCCGCGGCGAGTCACTTCCCCAATGGCCGTTTAAATTTTCCGTTCTTATATTCTCTTTATATTCTGTTATATTCTGCTCATATTCTCGAGGCCGCGGCGAGTCACTTCCCCAATGGTCGTTTAAATTCCCGTTCTTATATGTTATATTCTTATCTATTCATGTTCTCGAGGCCGCGGCGAGTCACTTCCCCAATGGCCATTTAAATTCCCGTTCTTATATGTTATATTCTTATCTATTCATGTTCTCGAGGCCGCGACGAGTCACTTCCCCAATGGCCGTTTAAATTCTCGCTCTTTACATTCTTCTTATATTCTGTTATATTTTTATCTGCTCATATTCTCGAGGCCGCGGCGAGTCACTTCCCCAATGGCCGTTTCAATTCTTGCTATTTAATTTCTGCACCATTCCGTCCCCCCGAGGCCGCGGCGAGTCACTTCCCGCTATGGCCGTTTAACCCCCATATCTTGCTATATTACATTTGTCCCGCTCGCCCCGCCGGAGCAATCTCCCGTGGTGGCCCCTTCTCTTTTCTCTTATTTCTGTGTTGCAGCAAACAAAAGAGGAGCCCGCGCGCTCATCGTCCTCTTCCGCCCCGAACCGCGTGACGTCGCTCACAAGCGGCACACTCACCCTTTTAACCCTCCAGCGGTACACCCCCTGGCCCTCAGCGGCACACTCCTTTGACCCTCCAGCGGTACACCCCTGGCCCTCAGCGGCACACCCTTTTAACCCTCCAGCGGTACACCCCTTGGCCCCCAGCGGCACACTCCCTTGGCCCTCAGCGGCACACTCCCTTATCCCTCTAGCGGCACACTCCTTTGGCCCTCGGCGGCACACTCCCTTGGCCCTCCAGCGGCGCACTCCCATGACCCAGCGGTACACCTGAAATAATGATATTAATAAAGATAATAAGCTAAAAGAAAACATAATAAATAAACAAATAATGATACAAAACTTAAATAATGATAATAATAACAAACTCAAAATAAAATAGAGAAATAATAGCAAATAATAATGTTAAATAACAATAATAAATGATAATAAATTCAAAAAGGTGAATAAATAAATAAGAATGATAAAGAAATAAGTAATAATAATAATAAGGTTAAAAGAAATAATAATAACGATAAATGGATAAATAAATGATAACCAAAATAAATAAATAATAATAACAAACTTAACAAAAAATGACAAGCAAATGAATGATAATAAAACAAACAAAAATAATAACAAACATAACAATAACAATAGTAAATGAATAAATCACAAGAAAAATGAATAAATAGTAATAAAGAATTCACTCAAAGATATATATATAAATTAACAAATGATAATGATACCATTTCTTAAATAATAATAAAACAATGGGATCCGCTTCGCAGCCCCGTCTCTCCCGTGACCTGATGCCGAAGGAACAACAATAGCGCCCTTGCGAGTTGGGCCTGAGTCTAGGGAATTATCCCGAAATGGCCATGGCCTGACCTCGCCTCGGGCTGACATTCCGATTAAACCGGACTCATTTCTCCGGTCGGATCCCTTCCGAGCCGCTACTAAAATTACCGCACGTTCGGCAGACATTTGAACGGATTCACCTCGGTTCCCGCCGCGTTCTTATTACGGACCTACGTCCGAACATGAAAAGGCCCGTGAGCGACCTGCATAGCCGATGGCTCCTACCCCGATATGGTTGTGAGCCGGCATTGCTCCGGGCCAATAGCTCATCAATTCCGACCCGTTCCTATCGGGATTCGTTCCCGCCCTTTCATCGAAATTGCCGTAAACTCGACATACATTTGTACGGGGTTGTTCCCACCCGCGTCGCACTTTCAATATGGGCCCTTGCCCAAACATGAAAAGGTCGGCAAGTGACCGACGGAATCTGAATTAGAACGAGACGGCTCTCGCCACCCCCGGACTCCTTCCATGGGAATATCAATAAGACCTCCGTGGGCCACACTCAGACCTCGGGCCTGTCCCGATCATGGTCATCGTCTGGCTCATATCCTCGGTCTACAGCCCGCTCCTTTCGAACACGTTTTCGGTTCTGGAGTCTAGTCCCGGGACTCTCCCCCGTTGCCCTCCGACACCGGAAATATTAATGATGCCCGCGCAAGCCCCGTTCGGACCACGGGAGGCGCCCCCAATATGGTCCTGACTCGATCTCGTACCGGGCCAATAGATTCGCTGGTTTCCAGCTACAATAACCGAGATTCGACCGAATGTTTTCAGTGTCTCGGAATAATAAACTTGTCGTATCCCGGCATGCATATGTTCCAGGTCCTCCTGCGATGATTACAATATTCTTAAGCCGGACTCTCGTCCGAATATTAAATGGTCTCCCGAATGACCGACATGTTTCGAACGCCCGCTTCTCCGGACACAGGGCTTTTCAGCCGATTCAAGGGATATTCCCTCGTTACCCCTTAGCACCGAAAATACTAATGCCGCTCATGCAAGTCTTGTTTCTACCGCGGGGGGCCCACCGCAGTATGGTCGCAGCTTGCTCTTGCACCGGGCCAACAGATTTACCGGTTTCCGACCGCTCTAACCGAGGTTTAGCCGAATATTTTTCGTTCTTCTGAACAATAAATTGCCATATCCTGGCATACATATGCTCCAGTCTTCCCATGACGATCGCACTCTTCCCGAGACGGACACTCGTCCGAACATTAAATGGTCAGCGCATGACCGACATGATCCCAAATGGTTTTCTTCCTGCCTGCGCGCGAGGATTTCAATACCTCATAATAGACCTTTCATGCAATTAATTTATTGGCCATGAGGCCATGAATCTCGACGATTAATCAATGGTGTTCCCTCGTACGGGGGATGTAAATGACGTCGTGACCTTTATGGCGCGGCGGGTTTTGGTCCCGACACGAACCACACAATCGTCTGACGAAGTCAGATCGAGCGCACCACGGGCTCTTCGGAGCCCGAATAAATTGTCACTTCGGTGACTGGCACGCCCACGCACTTAATAAACGAATAAACTAACGAGAGAATAATAAGTGAAAAAAAGTGCGTCCACAGGCTGGTCAACCATCCTTGGTGGCCATCTAGAAGGGTTGAATGTCAAATGCCACATGGGTAGACAAAGGGAGTAAAAAGTCTAAGGTAGGCTACCTACCATGTCAAGCTTGTCTCCCACTTGGGTTATTTTATTTTTTTTTGTGTGTGTTGGTCAAATTTAATCTAGGCCATTCATTCTCCATCCCTAGATCCAATGGTAGAGATTGGATTAGATTGGAGGCATATAAATACTTGTATTTTCCATTTGAATATTAATGAAAGTGAAAAAATCATTGTGCAAGAACCCCTCTCTTGGAGAATTTCGACCTCTCCTCTCTCTCCCCTTGGTTTATTCATCCCCAACCCCCATTCTAGAGTGATATCTCCTTCCCCCCACCTCCGGTGATCATCGGTGCCGCCGCCGCCGCCGCCGCCGTTCGTGCCGCCATCCCGCCGCCGCGGAGCCGCCTTCGGTGTTCTTTCCATCCTGGATAAAGACTTTTGTCTGAATATCTGCTCTCCACCACGTGAAGATCTCAAGCTGTAATTTTTATGGTGTGTTCTTCCCTTGTATCCCAAGCTCCACCTAAATTTTGACGCCCAAATTCCATCGTTTAGTATTTTCCCATTTTCGTGCATCTTTCATTCCTAATTCTGTTTTGTCTCTGTCTACAGTGATAGCAGCCATGTGTTTCCCATCTCCGGCCATCTTTTTAATTTTTCCAAACTCCAAATTTTACTGGGCGTTATGTCCATCACCCCCTACATCCACAAATTTTCTTAATATTTTATCAGCCTTGTATCTATTTTTAGAAATTCGTGTTCTTCCTCTGCTACAGTGTTTTCAGTCAGATCCTAGATCCGACCACCCTCCACTTCCAAAATCAGAACAAATCACCACCATCTCCAAATCCAGATTCAAAAATAGTCCTGATTTCCTTACTTGATTTCCTACAACTTTCATGAACAAGTCGAAGTCTGAATCCAAGATCTTCATATCGGTCAAAGGCAATCCACAGGAAAGTTCTCTACTGACCTGAGATTTCAGGAACTGTACAATAGGAACTTGGAAATTCCATAAGTCTAGATCTGTGCAGATCCTGGCCAGATCTTCAGGCCTAGATTGAAGGATTTGAAGTTAGATTTCCAACGGCGCCAGTCTCGTGTCGATCCGACATCGGGGCTGATCGCAGCACCCGTTCTCGCCGAGACGCGCGCTGAAACCCAGAAGTTGCAGCCCGTGGCCGGTTATTCCGACCGGTGCCGATCGGAGCCGCCCGGCCTCCGGCCGGTGAACCAGCGCGCCCCCACTCCAGGGAGCGCCCTTCCAGGCATCCTCCACTACAGCGGTACCACCGGGTCCCACACGGCCCCTCCGGACAGCACGTGGGCCCCACCGTCACGTGTTTGGTTGTTGCCGAAACAGCGCGAGAAGCCGCCCGTCAACCCGAATTCGGTCCTCCCGGACCCCATTATGTAGCCCTTTACCTCCCTGCGTGGAGTGGGCGATATTTCATTGCTGTCATCATTATGTAATATTTATCCCGGGAGTACGAGTTTCGGCCGGGTCCGTCGTCCCCACGCCGAGCGCGTGGAGGTATCGCATTCGCTCCCTTCTCGGCATTTTACTTACTTCATATATATTTGTTTATGCCGCTGCTAGAGAGCATGTGTAGTGATATCTAGCTCACTTTATATGTTCATTACCGCTGCTGCGAGAGAGTACGTGACCGTCCCGTGACCCGATCCGGGCACAAAAGAGAGCCGATCACCCTAGCTCATTGCCGGTTTCTCAACCGCGCACATCGACGCTTCCCTCGTTAAGGGGCAATCACGAGCTTGTAGTGTCCGTGGTCTCGTCCCGCATCAGCCTGAGTCTTGGGAATTATCCCGACATGGCCAGGCCCCGACCTAGTCTTGGGCCGACATTCCAATCAGACCGGACTCGTTCCTGAGACCGGATCCCCTCTGAGCCACTACTAAAATTGCCGCACGTTCAGCAAACATTTGAACGGGTTCGCCTCGGTTTTCACCGCGTTTCTATCACGGACCTGTGTCTGAACATGAAAAGACCCGTGAGCAACCAACATGGCCGACGGCTCCTACCCCGACGTGGTCATGACCCAGCATTGCTATGGGCCGATAGCTCGTCAAATCGGATTCACCCTATCGGGATTCGTTCCCGCCCTTTCATTGAAATTGCCGTAAACTCGGCATACATTTGTACGTGATTGTTCCTATCTACGCGCACCTTCAATATGGACCCTTGTCCGAATATCAAGTGGTCCGCAAGTGACCGACAGAAATCTGAATAGAATGAGATGGCTCCTATCGTCCCTGGACCCTATACACGGGAATATCGATAAGGCCTTTGTGGGCTGTGCTTGGACCTCGGGTCCGTCCCGATTATGGTCATTGTCTGACCCACACCCTCGGCCTATAGCTCGCTTCCTTCGAACATGTTTTGGTTTTGGAATCTAGTCCCGGGACTCTTCCCCGTTGCCCTCCGGCACCGGGAACATTAATGATGCCCACGCAAGCCCCGTTTGGACCGCGGGAGGTGCCCCCGGTATGGTCCCGACTCAATCTCGCACCGGGCCAATAAATTCGCTAGTTTCCTGCTACACTAATCAAGATTTAACCGAATGTTTTCAGTGTCTCGGAATAATGTATTTGCCGTATCACAACATACATATGTTCCAGGTCCTCCTGCGACGATTATGATACTCTCAAGCCGGACACCCGTCTGAATATTAAACGGTTTCCCGAATGACCGACACGTTTCGAACGTCTGCTTCCCTTGACACATGGCTTTTCAGCCGATTCAAGGGATATTCCCTCGTTGCCCCTTGGCACCGGAAATATTAATGACGCTCATGCAAGTCTTGTTTCGACCGCGGGGGGCCCACCGCAGTATGGTCGCATCTTGCTCTTGCACCGGGCCAACAGATTTACTGGTTTTTGACCGCTCCAACCGAGGCTCAGCTGAACGTTTTCCGCTCTTCCGAACAATAAATTTGCCGTACCTCGGCATACATGCGTTCCGGTTTTCCCGCGACAACCGAGATTTTCTCGAGCCGGACATTCGTCTGAACATTAAATGGTCAGTACACGACCGACATAATCGCGAATGTTTTCTTCTTACCCTCATACGGGGGTTTCGATGCTTCCTAATAGACCTTTCGTGCAATTAATTTCTTGGCCATGAGGCCCTGAATCTCGGCGATTAATCAAGGGTGTTCCCTCGTATGGGGAATGTAAATGACGCCGTGACCTTTATGGCGCGACGGGTTTTGGTCCCGACACGAACTACACAATCGTCTGACGAAGTCAGATCGAGCGCACCATGGGCTCTTCGGGGCCCGAATAAATTGTCACTTCGGTGACTGGCACGCCCACGCACTTAATAGACGAACCACCTGAACAAGCGAATTTTAGTGCGTCCACACTCTCCTACCTCCAGCGCTGCCCTGGCTCCAGCAACTTTAAATATTACTTTAGAGCCCAGAGGGGATGCAATTCTTTAGTTTCTCCCCCGCTATCTCGAACGTGAAGCGCTGGTAGGAGCGCTTTGTTATCTTCACGAAGGTTGGAGGATAAGGGAAGTATAGCGATTGGGGCTTTTCTAGGTCTTGTTACCTTCCGCTATCCGACGCAGCGCCATCGCTGACCACTAGGGAGAGGTCAACCATCGATGCGATTCTCCGAGAGAAGGTTGGCGAGATCAACTTGAAGCTGACCCCCACCCTCCTTATGTCACTAGGGATGAGTCCCCCTCTTCCCCCTGGTAGGGTATGACGTTTAAGGGCCACAATCCCCTGGGCAAGGATCTAACAAACCTCTTTGTTGCTTTCAAGTGCTGTAGAGCCTCCTCTGGGTGCACCAATCGCTACTGTTGGCTGCCCTGCTCGCCCCGATCGTCTTCGCTACCATTCGCTGGCGGTTGGTGCTGTTGAGAGGACATTTGCTGGGTGCGTCTCTCCACCATCCCCTTCGGCCCCGGTTACGGTCCCCACCTCTCCAACAATCCCAGAGGAGCAAGGAGCTGCCTCATGCATTGAGACAAGATCGTCGGGTAGTCCCAGGGGCGTTCTGAGTGAGTTGTCAGAGATGATGGGCGAGAAGCACAAGGGCCCAGGCGCGGAGGCGATGCTTACGTTGGACCAGAAGAGGTGGAAGGGAAGAAGTCGAGGGCTTCCCCGCTAGCTCCTACACAGTTGTTGGTGCAAATCGATGTTGCCACTCCCCCTCCCCCTGGTCGTCTCCTTCACGGGCCGTCAGCAACCGGGATAGCAAGGATGCAGTTGGAGGGGCGACTACCAGAGCCTCTACCTCCTCGCCCATGAGCTGATGGAGAGGTCGCTTCAACCGGCATAGCGACAGAAGGGGGGCAAGCTGGCATCCAGCTCCAGAGCGACCATAGCCTACCGTGGGCTGATCGATGACGCACGCACATTCGTACTCATGGACAATCACCATCGGACAGCCAACATGGAGGCCTCTCAGATGTAGAAGGCCTATGAGGGTCTGTCCGCCCGGGTGCAGGCCCTAGAGGAGGAGAGGTAGACATTCCAGGCACTCTCTGAATCCCTTGAGAGGGCGAAGGAGAGTGCCGAGTGAGCGGGGTGGTGATCTGAGCATAGTTGCAGGCGGCAGAGGTAGCGTGGAGCGAGGTGGAGGTGGAGGCGAAGGCCACAGTAGCAGAGGCGAAGGTAGTGGCGGCGGAGGTGAAGACAGTAGCGACGCAGCTCTTGAAGTTCAATGCACTTCTGTTACCGCTTTCGTTGTGGTGGGGACCCGCGGGACCCCTACTGAGCCTATGAGATGAGGCTCACCTCCTACTTTTCAGGTGCGGCGTTCCCCTCGTAGTGGAGCATTCCCGTCGGAGGTTCGTTAGTTGCCAGCTCGTCAGGTTGCCGGGGTGTGTCCCGGGATAGTGTACGTTTCTTTTCCCTGACTGTACTTGTGGACTGGACTCTGTAGTTGTTTAATTGTTATAAAATATAACTTTATTCATGTCAGAATTGTAGATTAATTCTATAGTTTTGCTTTCCTGCTATTGTTTAGAATTTTGATGCATAACCACATCATCCCTTTAAACCTTCTGAGCATTCCGGCTCGTGGGTGGCGGGACATGATTTGAATGGTATCGGGTTATTTCCGATATCCGGATCTTGGGTCGTTACAGTGGAAGTTTGACTCAATAGGGGAAGGGTGAGAGGCTTGAGATAGGTTAGAGCTCGAGGGAGGTAGATTACATACCTCCCTGGCCGTCTGACTAGGGTCCTATTTATAAGGTCCTCTTCAAACTTTTCCTATTGACTTTTATCCTCTGACTTCGCGATACTGGGGGTTGTCATGGCTATGGAGACGTGAGTCGCCTATTGACTCGCCTGATAAGGGAGAGGAGGTGTGAGGACTGACCCGTTGTTCCTTTGCCGGAGGCGTGGGCACTAACTCGCCGTTCCTTCGCCGTGTGGGTCATTCCGCCATTTATGCGGTGATGGTCGCCAAGGGCGTGAGTTGCTCGCTGTCGAAAGAAGGGGGAGCATGCGGCGTACGGGGTATGGACCCTTGGTTAGTCCTCCTGCAGGCCTTGACAGGCTGCATACTGAATAGTGGACTAATTGATGTTGAGCCTTATTCGACCAGGCGAACTTCCCTCTCATCAATCATCATTTTCAATTTCTATATCCAACGGGGATATAGACAAATGGGACACTCACGTACTATGTGGCTTATTGGCAATTCTGATGGCTACATGAACACGGAAGTGAGAACAACAGTTGTTTCCAACCTTAACATTGAAAATTTGTTTAATCGTTGACAAACGGTTGACATATGATCTCCTCAAGACATTTAATATATATATATATATAATGGTTTATGTGCACTTGTTGGTTATGATTCAATTGGTATCTCTTTCCCCCTCTCTTAAGGATGTCACGGATTCAAGTACCATTAGGAGTGTTAACACCTCTCATATAGGGTGTGATCTTACAAGATTTTCCCTCAATTGTAGTCATTTGACTTCGAATAATCGCACAATAGACAAAAATGTATGTGGTATGGAAAAAAACTTAGCATGTTGGCACTCCCAAGGTTAGAACCTATTTATCTTGGAAGACGATATAAATATTTCACCATTAAATCATTGGACCCAAAAAACAGAAAAAGCCCCAACTTAAATGTGTGACTCAATATGTGATTTTTATACTTTTTACATGCTTCTTCCATTACTTGATCTTTCTTTATCTGTTCTAAACAAATTTTAATTCTTCTTGACCTAAAGAAGTGTCCCTAATAGACGTGGGCCTTTAAAACCTTGTTATGTTAGTCAAGGAGTGTAATGTTAGCACAAAAAGAGGATGGACGTGAGCCGAAAGAGGTTGGAGGTGGTGGGGGGTTAGCAATAGGGGTAAAATGTTTTTTGAGTTAAAAGATATTATTTTTCTTGAAGGTCTTTACTATAACACAAAAGAAAGGTGGGCAAAAGTATTGAAAACAGCCAATCCCCTGGGGCCTTATCCTCCTCTGGTAAGAAAGAAAAGTAAAGAAGAAATGGAGGCGAGCAAAAACCCCTAACATATGGGTTTCACCAAGAATGTTAGCCACCATATTCTTTGTTGTCCATATAAAAGGAAAGGGGAAAAAAGAGAGGGGCTCTGTCTCTTTCATCTGTTATCTTGCCATAGGCATCACAATCCCAACCCAAGGAAGGAAAAGCAGAGGGAGAAAAGGGACAACACAACTCTACTCATTAGTGTTGGATCCCATAATCCAAGAGGGAAGGACAGAGACTAACAGAGTGTATGGGAATATTTTTTTTTAAAAAAAATTCTATCTAAAAATTTATATTATGTCAATTTTTAACTTAAATATTAAAATTGATGAAAATTGAATACTACATGTTTGGAAGAAGTGTCGTTATTTTTAAAATTTATATAAATCTGTTTGGCACCGGAGTCAGAAGGGGCGGTGAACTGACTGCATGTGGACTCTGCTCCACCCAGGGACACACGCCGTTGTGGAAAGACGTCGGGGGCAGACTGCTTCACCGTCTAATACTGTTTATTTATTTTTGTTTCATTTCATAAAGTTTTCTCTTACTGTTCATCTTCTTCTTCTCACGCCCTCTCCTCTGTCTTCGCACGTCCGCGAGCACCGGAGATCACAAGAAGCTGTCGGCCACCATCCAGCCACACCGACGTCGCGGCGGCCCTATCGCCCCCGCAGCCGTGCTGGCAGGTCGCCGCCACCACTGGAGGCTACCTTCCCCTGCCGCAAGCCACAGTCGAAGGTAGCGCCAGCGGTGGTCCGGTCTCCAGATTTTCTACCCTATGCGCCCCCCCCCCTGCGCAGCGTTTTCTATCTCCCCTTCGGGAGGAACCTAGTGCTTCCTGCACTCGTTCGTCGTCGGATCTCCTCCGGCAGTAAAAGAGCGATCCATCTGCTTTTGAGGTTGGGTGCTCATATTTTCACTATTTTCCCTCGGTTCATTATTTGGGGTTTTATCTGATCTGAGGTTGGCAGCCAATTTTCTTCCCAACGTTCAGTTCCTTCCGTAAACCAGAAAAAAAAACGTTCTGTCTCTGAAAACGTATGTCTCTACCCCACCCATGGCGTCTCGATTCACTCGCCTCCTCCGTCCTGTTGTCCCTTCTCCGGCGAAGGCCACCGCGTCTACATCCCCTCCCGTCCACTGCCGCTACTACTCGTCCCCCAACTACCCGCACAAGTACGTGATGGGGACGACAATCACATAGATTGTTCAGCTATAGGCCAACGAGACGTTTCAGTTTAATTGTTTGAATTTTTTGTATGAAAATTGTTGTTAGAGATAAATTTATAAAAAATTATTTTTAAAAATATATTAGTAGACGTATCATCGCGTAACGCGTTAATTCAAATGGTGTATAATTGTCATTTAAACATAATTTTTTTACATGTTTTTGACAAAAATAACTGATATGTCTGTAAATAAAAATGATATTTTTACATAACTTAAATTTATATAGTGATATGTCTGTTAATATATTTTTAAACATAATTTATTTGTAAATTCTCGTTTAATAATAATTTCATGCAAAAAAACCCCAATTGTTTCACGTGGAGACATCAAGTTAGTTAATTAACTTCCAGCTTTGAAGCTGTTCAACAAACAGAATGGATATACTGTTGTCATTTACTTTTGCTTTAGCGTTATATAAGGACAATCCAAAAGGATAATCGAACCTTGGAAAAGATGATTTGAGCCTGTATTTAGATTGGAGTGGAGTCTTGCCACTTATTAAATTCAATTTCCATGACAATTAAACACTTTGAGTATCAAGACAGATTATAGGAATTGCTTCACGTGGCTGTCTATCCAGATAAATGCTCGGTTGGGATGATATAGATTAACGAAGACTTAGGCACCGTCTGGAAAGGCTCGGGGGGGAATTCTTTCATCGGAATCTCCACTCTCCGTAATCCTTTTCACACGAGACAATTTCTCATCGTATTTTCAAAAAGGAGCATTGTACTGGATAGAGAGAGAGAGAGGGGGGGGGGGGATAAAAGGGTGTCTTTTCAAAATCCCCGGAACGGTTAGAACCAATGTTTTAAAATTCGGCCTGACCCGACCGATCAATCCGTCACTTGATCTCAAAATCAGGTTAAAATAATGCTTAGACCGCTTAAGATCTAAAATCCCTTCAAATCCGGTTAACCTGGCCCAACCCGGTAAAATCAGGGTGACTCAGACGGGTCAGAGGCATATTTTCTATTTTTAATTTCTGATCATTAGTTTAAGTTTTAATTTCAATTTAATCTTTTAACCTTATCGTTTAATGGTATTAATGAAAGATTAACATAACTTTTGAAAGTTGAAAAGACTTGGGCTCTAACCTTCCAATTTTCAGTCTGTCTAATTCTAACTTATTCACTACGTGAGTACGTGCGGTCTCCATATCAACAGAAGGAAGAAGAAGACCCGAGAATACTCATAGAGGGAGATGAAGATAAAGAATAAGATGAAGACCCATTGACATATGAAAATTCGGATGTAAAAGAAATTTGACTTCACACGCCCTGAAACTTTTATTTTAAGAGATACTAATTGTAGTTGATAAATAGCCACGTGTAGTGTTTACTTAATATATTTTTTGTTCCTTTTTTAGACAATCTTAGTGGCTGTTTAATAGATTTATTTTAATTATTACAATAAATGTCAAAGAGTTTTTTATATGTTTAACTTAAGATATATTAAAATGCTACGGCGATAAATAATATTAATATTTACTGTTCTAGTATTACGGGTCACGGGTTAACCCGAACGGTTAAACCATTGACTCATGACCCACTAACCTAACCGAGTCAAAGTCCGAGTCGAATTTTAAAATATTGATTAGAACCCAACTTGTTCTCTCTCAAAGGATTGTGTAAAAAATTTATAACCACTAAGCCTTTCCAAACACGGCTTTAGATCTAGAACATATGTAAGTTTGTGCAGATATCATTACAATGATTCTGCCAAAATTGATTGTAGGGATTCCAAATGCCAATCTCACGAGTACCTGTAGTTTTGCCTTCAAAGTCGTAAAGTTCGAAGAATGTGGAAAGTTAAATCTATGATTTATCAGCCGATTTGAAATGATGCAGTATGTTGGAGCAGTGGGGCAGATATATACTCGTCAATGTCAATTGGCAACATCGTCAAGCTAGTGATACATGACGTGGGAGAGTAAATTAAGACCAAATGAGCGTGAAGTAATTTTTTTCCAAGGGGCTTAATATGTAATATCTAGGGTGATTGGATAAAACAGTACCGTTTTCTGTACGTAGTTTCAGAAGCTCTAGGGTTACAAGAGTATCTTTATATGGGTTCTTGAAATTTTCCCATAGAGGACCATTGGACCATACTGGATCATTGATGGGTCACATATTGGTCCTGATCCGATGCTTAATGGGTCCCCATCTGATTCTTACTGGATCCTCTTACTAATTGATTTATCGGATTCTTAGTGAGCCGGCCATTGCATATATATATTTCTGAGTACCCACTTAAATCATTTTTGGGACCTGGCTTTATTTTAGTTTTGGGCATAACTGGGTCTTAATGGGCTTTAAATATACTCTTTAACTGGGCTACGGCTGGAGTTTTATAGGGTGGTGAGAAGTAGATTATTTATCGTGATTGTACCTCAACTTTTGGCCTGCTAAGCTATTGGATTGTTATCAGGCTGTAATTGGGCGATATTGGACTTTTATTGGACTGAGACAGATCATGTGGGACTTGGTCCTGCTACGTACAGATGCTCCGAGAAAATTAAGGACATGGAAGAGAGGAGGAATTAATTAAGACCATACACCTGGGGCCCGCCTGCTGCGCTGTTACTGTTCCTACTTTGATGCCCTGCGACATCTGCCTCGTCTCGCTCTCGCACGCGTGTTGGCGGCGTTGCGAAGCCCGGCGCTGCCGCTGGCGCGACTCGCCCGGTGCGCGTGCGGTCGTCGCCGTGGGGGGACTCGACCGCGAGCCCTCGCCCCCCGATCGGTATATGCTGGCATATATATGTGGTTGTTCGTCGCCATGTCTCGCCGCTATTTTGCCGTGGCTGGTGCGCCGCGTGGCCGCAGCTGTTTGCAGCTGCCATGCGTGATATATACCCGCCTCATTGGAAGGGGGTTGGGCTGTTGTGGCGGGTGGAGATGGATGACGTAGAGGAATATAATTAGGATTCCGATTGTTGAGAAGATAATCACGTCTCTGTAAAGCGAATCGCCACTCTTCTCACCCTCTTCTCAAAAAGATGTGTACACTTGTACAGACGACATAAGCAAAGGACTGGAGTATGCACCTTGTCTTTGTGCTCAGTCGCTCACCCGTCGTCAACTCACTTTTAAATTTTAATTATGTGACGACATAAATTTTAATTATGTGCTCAGTCGCTCACAATATATTTGAGGAAACCCCCAAGTCGTCGTTACATATTCGAGTCAGGTTGGTTACCCAAGTTACGCCGACGGAGGAGAGAGAGGAGGAGGGGATGGCGGAGGTTGAAAGAGGAAAGAGTGCAGGAGAGGGAGGGGGCACGGTGGAGGTGGTTGAGGTGGCAGAGGAGGAGAGGGAGGAGACTGGTGGAGGAGTGGGGGCCAGACGAGACACGAGAGGGTGGAGGGCGAGGTTGTGGTGGAGAGAGAGGAGGTTGGCTGAGGATGGAGAGATCAGAGGAGAGGGCGACGTAGGAGGGGGGAGCCAAAGGGGTATAAGTAGGGATGTCAAAAATACCCGTAAATTTGATTACTCGTATTACCCAACCCGTGATGGGTCGGATAATATCTAAATAAACGGATATGGATTCGGGTTCGGATACGTATAAAATATCCGTTTCATATTCGGATATGGTATGAATTTAGTGTATCCAAACTCGTACCCGATCCGAAACCGCTCTTAATAACTTATTGTACATGTTAGGCCTATGATTTTGACATGAACCCAATCCGTTGCCTGTCTTGTTGAGTTTGTGAGTTTAGACTTCTTGCTAAAATTATAAGGTCGTTGCTATAAAACATAAAAATTACTTTAGAAAGGAAAGAATTGACTGGATTTCTTTTTTTCTAATTCTCATAAATCTCACATTTCTTTGGATGTGAACGTGGACTCATGTTTTATAGACGAATACGGATATCCGCGGATATATCTATATCCGTGACGGATATACCCATATCCATACCCGCGAAAATAATAGGGTACTATCCGGATACGGTATTAGTAATTTTTTTACGGATAGGATATGGTATTGGTCTACCCGAGCCGAACCCGATCCATTGACATCCCTAGATATAAGAGAAGGGGGAGGAGGTCGCAGCAAAGAGATAGGAGGTTGGCAAAGAAGAGGAAGGCTAGAAGAGGAGAGGCCCAGTCGAGTCGGTGCGAGTCAGTGTAAGTTAGATCCGACTCATATCATAACAAGCCGAGCCTTAAATAGGGCGACCCGATGGGTCAGTGAATTGCACCCAACATACAGACACACAACTTTGAGGTAGGTGTATGTATATATGGGATGGAATTAAGATTTGCTACTTGTAGCGTACTTGCACGAGTCAATTGACCCATACATACATGGGGAAACCCAAGTTGCCGGTATAGAAACGGATTGGGCCGGCTACCCAGGTTAAGGTGGAGGCCGATGGGGGCTGGCAGAGGAGAGGGAGGGGGGAGGCTATGCCGGAGAGGGAGCAGGCAGGTGGAGGAGGGGGAGGTTAGAGGAGAGGGCGGAGGGGGAGGGAGGAGGGGGATGTCAGAGGAGAGGAAGGCAGGAGATGTCAGAGGAGAGGGAGGCTGCAACGTTGAGAGAGGAGGATGGCAGAGAAGTGGGAGGCTAGAGAAGAGGGAGGAGGTTGATAGAACAGGGGGAGGCGACAGTGGAGAGGAAGGAGGCTGACAAAGGAGAGAGAGAGACCTGGTTGGATCAGTGCGAGTCAGTTTAAGGGCTCGTTTGGCGGAGATCATGGCATCACTTTCGAGCCATCAATCTTCTGACATGGGTTAAGCAATTTCAAATGAAAAGACGATGCATCGGCTTTACTGTCAAATTTGATTGTCAGATGAGAGAGAATAGAGACACAGATGCAAGGCATTCCATTAATCTGTAAAAACTCCCATCAACGTGATTACGAAGATTTTTCATGATTAATAATCTCTGACATCTACCATGTACGTACGGAAAGAAGAATATTTGAAAGGTAAAAAAGCTGATTCGATCTCCAAACGCGACCTAAGTCAAACTCGACTCGTATCTTATCAGGTTGAGCCAGATATGGCCGTATCATATCAGGTTGAGCCAGATATGGCCTACCTGACCGATCGAGGAATGTTAGATGGGACTACCTGACATCATATGTGCAGGGAATGTATGAGAGTTTATTTTATGATCAATCCAAACTTTTAAAAATCAAAAAAATGCTTCGAGATATCCTGAGGTTAACTGGGGTGGTGACAGGGAGAATAATTGATTCGAGCATAGCAAAATGCTAGAATCAACTATCCAACCCTGGTTCAGATAACCCTAATTTTTTAAAAATAAAAAATAATTAAAAAAGATGGCGTAAAGGAATCCATAGGAGCAAAAGAAAAAATATTAGTATTTTAACCTGACATTCGGCGGGGATGTCAATCTATTTTTAACTCGGGAATTTTTAATCGGAACTAAAATCTAGGGGCGTTAATGAAACAAGTAGGACTCTGGTTTGTGAGTTGGCCCGTCAGGTCCACAAGTCCCATTTTCTCTATTTTTTTTCTCTCTTGAAACTTTTTATTTTATACTAGAGATTCATGACTCAATTGAAATTTCATTCTCAGAGATGTAAATGAAATGGTATTGAAATGGAAACAGAAGTCTGCTGTCACAGTCACTACGATGATTGAGAATTAGAAAGTACTGATCATCTAAAACTCTAATTAATTTGATGGGATTTTAAGTTTCACATTCTTACGTGTATTATGTTGACTGATTTTTTATATAATTTGACAGTTCAGGTCAGGCTGAGATTGGGCCTTACATTTTAGTGAAATAGGCGGGCCCAATCCGAGCGTCCGACCCGACATAGTTCGAACTTGAGTCAGATTTGGGTTTTAAAATTAATGAGTCAGGTTCAGACCTAACTGACCAAAATTAGGCCCGAGCTGACCCATTGACGGCACGAAAAAAATTCAAAGGGAATCCATCCGCACTAACTCATGCGCTCCAAGCTAGAGCCAGTAAACTCTTTCATTAATGAAGAAAATTATACATCTCAGTCGTATAAACTAGTTTCAGATCTTAATTGCAGTCGAGCATCCAATTCGACAATGTAATACCATTATAGTCTAATCCATGACCATATCAGTATCAAGGTTTATTGACTCGGTGATCCGTACCGGATCAAAATTGCTCTGATCCGATACAGTACACCCGAGTCACATGCGACTTGGGCCGATTCCGTCGCCTCTCACCTCACCCGACAGGCCTTTCTTCTCCCATTCCGATGCCCTCCCACCCCGGCGGCGGTTTCTTCCCCCTCATCAGTGCCCCCTCCACCCCGGTAGCCCACCTTGGCGCCCCCGCCCCACCCTCGACAATCCCCCACCGCGACTGACAATGTCCCTTTTGGCCGGATCATCGTCGCCACCGTCAGATCTAGTCTACCACTGGTGGATCCTTGCCGCCACTGTCGGATCCTCGCCGGAGCATGCCTAGAAGGTCGCAGAGAATGGTAGAGAGGGAGAGAGGAACGACTCGGTCCGATTCGTCTGGATCATGTCTCGAATTTTCGTGGATCCGAGTAGATCCGCCCGAGTCGCCCCGACTCGGACCGAGTCGACGAACCATGATCAATACTTCACCGTCACAATCATGTTGCAAGCCCTGACTTGTGCTCTACGCAATGATATCTCTCTCTCTCTCTCTCTCTCTCTCTCTCTCTCTCTCTCTCTCTCTCTCTCTCTCTCTCTCTCTCTCTCATAATATATATTCACTATTCCAACAACTAGAGGAAGGGTAAAATAGTCATTTCATATTTAACCATTATACTTGCTTACTAATAAGAAGAACGGAATTTACCAGGATCTTTTCCCATTTCCCTTTCCCTCATTTTTTAAAATTCGAATGATTTATTCTAATTTTGATAACAATTTTTTTTGTTTAATGACGTCCATGGAGGGACAAGGGTGATGGCCATAGTGGACGACATTATTGGAAGCTCTTTCTCGAGGTCCAAAGTTTCGTGCTAAGAAGGAAAACAAAAAAAAAAGGATGAATTGATGTCTCACTACTCTCACCTTTAGTTGTAGAAAGATTATTTTGTGTAAAAATAATAAAACTTTTTACATAAATAATAACAATAAAACTTTATGTGTACAGTTATGTTTCATAACAATATCATAATTGTGCCTTTTGATATCGCCCAAAGGACATTATATGCTATAATAAACAAATATAAGGTGTACCACTATACTAACTATAAATGATTTTCATAATATTAGAAAGGTTAAACACGACTCTAAAAAGAAGCTGTTCACAATACTATAATTATAAAAATATTTTTATATAACTAAACTTTTGATTAATTAAACAGAGATGGACTCTTGTTTTTTTGTGATCAAACGACAGAAATGGAATCTGGGCACCGCTATAATTGGAGGGTAGGAAATTTTGGGTGGGCAGTACTGGGCTCCTCGACTTTGGACGTTCTGTTTGGTGCCATGCTAGTTGGTAGCTCTGACACTCTTCTCTGATGCACATTCCTTTGAGGATATTACTCAAAGCCGAAATTAATGATTATAATTAATTAACATCACCCATCAAAATATATCCTTAGTTCTTTTACGTAAACAACCTTGTTTTACAAATTAACCACTCCGGGGTTTTCTTAGCGATTACTTAGGGGCAATTTGACGCACGGTTGAGTTATCCAACTCGATGAGAGAGAGCGACGGGCCCGACTTACTCTCCTCACACCCATACTCTCTTAACTGGGGTCGAGTGACTTACTCACGCGATGGGACGCGAATAAACCACCCTACCCTCGCGTCAAACAGACCCTTAGGGCCAGTTGGAGAACGGGTTAAGCTGGGAGAGCAAATGAGAGAGAGAGCGGTGGGTCTCACCTCTCTCCTCACACACAAGGGCGTTAACCGAGCCCAGTTAACGCAAGTGACTCTCTACCCCCACGTTAAATAGACTCTTAGGACCAATTTGAGAACAGATTAAAATGAGAGAGCAGATGAGAGAGAGAGTGGTGAGCCTCACCTCTCTCTTTCATGTACGGGGCGTTAACCGGGCTCAGTTAGTCGAGGGGCTGCACGGGCTCGGTTATCAAACGTGCTCAACGAATAGAGACATAAAAGTAATTTCAATATGACACGTCCTTGTCGACACGATAGAATGCCCGATACATTTGATTACTCACTAAAATCTACACTAACATATATGGGTGGTATCAAGATCTCACTTTGTCCCCTCATATTAAATGATCAAGATTGCGCTCGCATATTTATATTGTATTTGATAAATGTCTTTTAAATGAATAGTAAATAATATTGGTGTGGGGGGGGGGGGGTCGCGGGGCTTGTGAAGAGCCCTTGTTTCACCGCAAGCGGCAACAGTAACACCCGTTCGCCGTGAAACCAGCAAAAACACCTCCTTTGCGCATGCTTTTTGTTCTCCGAATCCAAATTGTGAGGGGACACGGGGGAAATCCTCTCCTAATCCAAACTCTGCTTCCAAATCCAAATGTTCTTCTAATAACTGCATGAACCCAGCAATCCCTCTTAACCTCGCCTTGCTTGCTCTCTGTCTCTCTCTCTTTCTCTCTCTCTATATATAGAGCCCCCCCCCGGCGCCTTTCCTCTCTCGTCTTCTTCCTCCGGATTCTGTCTTTCCTCTCCCAGAAGCCCTCATTCTGCCCCAGTGCCCTTACCTTCCGTCGCCATGGACGTCGACATCTCGCCGAAGGAGCCGAAGAAGGTGTCCGGCGGGGACGGCGGGGACTACTACGCCTGGTCCGCCGGGGATCTGCCCATGCTGGCCGTGTCCGACAAGGGCGCCGCCAAGCTCGCCCTCCGGAAGCAGGGCTTCGCCCTGCCCAGTTACTCCGACTCGGCCAAGATCGCCTATGTTCTCGAAGGTGGGTGGATTTCTTGTTCATAGTACCCGGTGGGGAATATACACATACATATCGTCTACCTCGTCACAGATCATTAAAATATTTCTGGGTTTTAATTTTTAAGCAGTGTCGCCGTCGTAGTCATCTCCAAAAGGAAATCTTGATCCAATCATTATTCGTATGTTGTTGTTAGACGATGGATGTCGGTTCTGGCATTTGTTTTCTGTTCATTGATCCGTTTCATCTGGTATTTATTTGCTTAGAGATGTGGTGTTGATGTCTTGAGTGTTCCATTGGGTGTCTTATTACGTATCTTTACCAGTATATAATATGCCTTCTCATGGATCACTAAAATGTTAAAATATTTATGGGTTTCAGGCAGTGTTCTCGTCATCATCAATCGTCAGAAGAAGGCTTGATTTCATATGTTATAACGAGAGGATGTGGATGTCTGTCCTGTCTTTTATTTTCTGTTCTTGATCCTTTCTTTTCCGATCTGCTTAGAGATCTGGTGTGGATGCCCGAGAGTTTAACTAAGCATCTTTAAGTATATTTACCAGTATATAATATACCTTCTCATAGATCATTAAAAAAATTTCTGAGTTCTCATGCAGTGTTACCATCACCATCGTCGTCAAGAATAAGTCTTGATCCAAACATTGTTCATGTGTTATAATAGGTCATGGATATATGTTGTCTTTTTATTTACCGTCCTTGATCCGTTTTTTCTAGTTGGTAAGGGATCCAGTGTGGATGTCTGAGAGTTTAATTGGACATCTTATTAAATATATTTATCGGTATATATATCATTTGCCTTCTCATAGATCATCGAAATATTTCTGGGTTTTATTCTTCGAGGGGTGTTATGATCGTCGTAGTCGTCAAAAAGAAGACTTGATCCAAACATTGTTCATATGTTGTAATCAGATGATGGATCTGTTCTGTCCTTTTTCTTTTCTGTTCCTGATCCGATTCATCTGGTAATATGAGGTTAATCTTCTCATCGGATGTCTCAGCGAGTATATTTACCAATATATATAGATATCTATATATGCGATATATCTTCTCACAGATCATTCAGATACTTCTGGGTTTTAGTTTTCAAACTCTATTGTCATTATTATCCTCATCAAAAAGAAGTCTTCACCTTAATTCATACATCATAATGATGGATGCTTGTTCCCTGTCTTTTATTTTTTGTTCTTATCCGATTCATATGGTAAAGAGAGCCTTTCCTTTTTTCCTTTTTTTTGGGTGGGGGCTCTATTTGTTATGAGATCTTGTGCGGATGTCTGATTGTTTAACTGGGCATCTTTAGTAATTTACAAGCAGTATTATCGTCGTCTTCGTCAGAAAGGACTCTTGATCCAAGCATTGTCCACTGCGATCTTTCTACACACCCTTCTCTAACCACAACAGTTCAATTTTTCAATCAAGTTCCATATGCGCCTGTCTCTGTTCATGCTTATTTACTCAACAACTGTTTCTTGCATGCTTCACAGGGAGTGGCAGGGCCGGGATCGTGCTACCCGAGGCCAGCGAGAAGGTGGTGGCACTGAGGAAGGGAGATGCCATCGCCCTCCCTTTCGGCGTCGTCACATGGTGGTACAACCCCAACGATGCTGAGCTCGTAGTCCTCTTCCTCGGGGACACCTCCAAAGCACACAAGCGCGGCGAATTCACCAACTTCCAGCTCACCGGTTCCACCGGCATCTTCACAGGTTTCACCGACGAGTTCGCCAGCCGCGCCTTGGGCATGTCTGTGGAGGACACCCGGAAGGTGACGCGCAGCCAGACCGGCGGCCGCGTCGTCAAGCTCGACGATGGCGTCAAGCTGCCGGAGCCCTCTGAGAGGCACCGTGAAGGCCTAGTGCTCAACTGCGAGGAGGCGCCGCTGGATGTGGATGTGAAGAATGGCGGCCGCGTTGTCGTGGTGTCCAGCCAGAACCTTCCCCTCGTGGGGGAGTGCGGGTTTGGAGGGGACCTTGTGAAGCTGAATGGCGGTGCCATGTGCTCCCCTGGCTTCTCCTGTGACTCTGCCTTCCAAGTTACGTACGTGACCAAGGGGTGTGGCAGAGCCCAGGTGGTGGGGGTGGACGGCAAGCGTGTGCTGGAGACGAACGTGAAGGCTGGGTCTCTGTTCATTGTTCCCAGGTTCTTCGTGGTGTCCAAGATTGCTGATCCTGATGGGATGCAATGGTTCTCCATTGTTACCACACCCAAGTAAGTTTCCTCTCCTTCTCCTTCTTCTTCTTCTAAATTCTACTACTACTACTACTAATACTAGCACTGCCACAATTAATCTATGAACTTTCTTCCGGTTTTGGAATAGACTTCTTGTCATGTTTTGTTTCTAACTTGTGTCATCTGTCGTTGCCTCATGCAGCCCTGTGTTCACCCATCTTGCTGGGAAGACCTCAGTTTGGAAGGCATTGTCCCCTCAGGTGCTGGAGGCCGCCTTCAATGTTTCTCCTGAAACCGAGCAGCTCTTCAGGTCCAAGAGGACCTCTGATGCCATATTCTTCCCTCCAAACTGAGTGTGTGTTCATGTGTGTCACAGAGAGAGAGAGAGAGAGAGAATAAAGTTTGTAAGCAGGTGTTGTTGGGATGCCTAACAGCCTTTGCTATGTTTTTAGTTTTCAGCACTCCTTGGTAACCCGGCTCCTGCTGCACCGTTGATATGGTCTTTAAGTTCTTAATGAAGCATTGCGTTAAATCTTTCTGGCATTTGCTTCCCTTATCTGCTTATTGATTCCTTTAGCTGGTGATGATAGAATTGTTCACTGCCCCTTCTGACATTGGTTGATGGCTATGCAACATCTTCTTGTGGACCTGTGCTTCGTTTAGGTAAATGGTCTTTTCTTGATCAAGGATGTTATTACGAAACGAGCTTATAAGGGTAAATTCTTTGCTAAGTTGTTGTTTGTTACGATGTACTTCTCTGGTATTAGAATTTCTAGTTTTAAAATTTATATAATTTTCTGGTTTTAAAATCAGGATTATTTTGTTTGGGTGACCATAAAATAAAACAAAGTATTTTTATTAGTTTTGTTACAATTTTAACTTTTTTTCTCCGACTTTAATTTTCGGTGGACATGGATTATAACAAAAACAATAAAATATGAGTTGCACATCATCGAACGTGATCCCATTTACGCTGTTCTACATTCAAAGAAATATGCAGAAAATGCTATAAAATAAAACAATTGTAGAGTCCTAAAAAGAGACTAAGTTACCAAACTAAAGCAAATGTTAAAGCTTTTTTTGAAATAAAAGAACACACTCGGGTTTACCGGCTGATAATAAAATAAAAAAGATATGTTTATACCGAGGTTACTGGATATATGCTTAAACAGTAAGAGCACAGGCACAAAAGTTGTGGGTATAAGTAATTTGTACTTTTTATTATGTAAGTTGTTTATCCCCTTTATTTGTAGCCATTTGTCATCAAATAAATGAGAGACAATGAAAAACTCAGTTGCACTCTTCACATCCATTAAATAAAAAGGAATCTCTCTTCATGCATAACAAAATTAGTGGTGATGAAACATTTATAATGCTTACGCTAGTAACGATACGCCTCCATTGTAAGAGACTAAGGGCAACTTTGACATTGAGTTGGTCGGACGGATAACGTAACCGGAGAGAGAGAAGCTCCCGGTGGGCCCCGCCTCCCCCCTCACACAGCCTCCGCTAACCGTGCTCGGTTAGCAAAGGGAGCCTAAGGCTGCGTTTGGTTTAGCTTTTAAAGCGGATTCCAATCATTGGAATCCCCAATAAAATTAAAGCCGAACCAAACGTGGTAGATATACCTCGACTTTTGTGCACCATCGATTTTATCTCAATGAGAGAGAGAGACACAATCGAAATATCCCTGACAGTTCTCAAAAGCTCCGGTGGAGCTGCTTTTGAGAGACTTGCAGGGGATTATCAATGATTGGCGACCTTTTTACTCTCAACATTCTCTCATTTCACACAACTGGACACTGCAGAAAAGTAAAATAAATGTAAAATATGAAAGGTAAAATCGTGAATGGGTAATTCACCTGCTTCGACTTCCCAAACGAGTCAATAACTTTTCACATGTGATATGTACTAACCTCATAAATCTGAGACTCGTTAATGAGTGTACGGAATGAGTGATTTTCAAACTTTTGAAATTTTATGAAGCCAAATCAAATGAGGCCTAAGAGTTTGGATTGCATTCCACGTGAAATCGTGCAACAAAAGCGGTATTTGGAATATAATTGTCATATTTGCACCAATTCCACTTCGAATAAGATCAACAATGGTTGATTGGGTGAAGGAACTTCCTCCAGAGGCATTTGGAATTGCGTCGAACAAAGAAACGTTAGAAATTGGACTGTTTATCTATACCTGTTTCCAACTTCTTAATCCCTATGTCAGCAAAATTTGCATAATCATACATGTTCTCCTCGAATCTAAGAATGTTCCAATCGAGTTTAGATACATTGCAGCTATATGTTACTTATCGACACAAGTGTATACAAGACTTTTCTCCCATTTGTTTATTTTTCAATGTCGACACTAAATATTTGATTTGACTGAACTTAAATGTTTTCCCGACGATAAGCGAAACAAATTAAGATTGCTAGACCCAATTGGATATGTGCGCCTTCAACAACAGGGGTTTTTTGTCATAAATTATCTTCTTCAAAAGGATAACTAATTACTTACCAAAATCTTGCGGCATTGTGTCATTTGTGCCACCTTGCTCCTCTTAAAACAATTGAGCTGGTCTGGGTACCTGACATAAGAGACCACTCAAGGAGATATACTTGTAAACACAGCTGGGCACCCAAATATTGGAGAAATACAAGTGGAGCCAAGACGTGTAAGACCAAAAACTTCGCAGGTACATGCATCGCTCTCAAAGAGGGTGGTAGATGTGAGGATGAGATGTACTCTTAGATGCGAGATATTTATGCTTTTGATTTAATGTAGTTCCTGATTCATGTCTCAATGCTTTTTCCTGCACAAATTGCTGGATGCATTTTGATCTGGTAGTCCTTGGTACAGTGTTGCTTCGCACTGTACCGGGTTACTTTTCTGAACCTGCTCACCATGCAAAAGGCAACCAATTATTGTGCTTCATCATATATGTAAGTAGGACTTCACAGAATTTTATGGCACCACAGGCAAGGCAAAAGTCTCACTCTTCATCATATGTAAGTTGGAGGATCATCGGCATTTGATAGCACCACAAATAGACAAACTCACGTTGCAACTTCTACATGAAAATCAAGCAAAAATTGAAGTCAGACATTGACAGGGATATTGAGATACCAAAAAAAAGGTGAAATTACTGTATCAAATGCCTCTGGAATAAAAATAAGTGATCACTTAATGGAATGGTCAGGGAAAAACAACTTAGAATGACGTTGACAGAAATTTTGAGAAACGAAAAGGAAAATTGGCTCTATTTTCAGTCAGATCTGCATGGCATCTAGCAATTCAATAGAAATTGGGTGCTTGTCAGAAAGTTGGCTACCTGGACATATTTCAGATATCGCTCCTTTCAGCTGACTTAAAAATCTGAAAGGCATCCTGGAAGAAACAATGGCAGAATCTGTGCTTGATCAACAACTCAGCCTCAAATTTGAGCATCCTATCAAAATATACATCCTGCTCCTTAGAAGGCACCTGTACAGTTTAAGTGCAATGTATGTTTCTGGGACTACCGATCTTGACTGACTAGAAAAATATGCATTTTCTCAACTTGTAGGACTTTCAAAAAGGAAGACCATGTCAAAAGATAAATGCATCAATTAAATTTGACTCTTTTGGTTGATACAGGATTCTCTTAAACATGTCTTTAAGTTTGCTGTGTCCAACCATCTCTTTCAAAATTTTATCTTCAGAAACATTCAAGGAATCATCTTGAACATTATTATGCCCATCTGAAGAAGAAAATACCAATTGAGATAGTCGATCCTTCTCGACTTGTTTATAGTACTTGTCACCTTCCCTTGTTCCATATGTGATCAGATGGTAAATATATACAATCTTCTCTTGGCCAAGTCTATATGCTCTGCTTATAGCCTGTCTTTCCACAGAGGGGTTCCATACAACGTCAAGAAGAACAACCCTAGAAGCACCTGTCAGACTAATACCTTCCGAACAAGCCTTTATTGATGCAAGCAACACTCTTGCCTTGCTTTTGGGGTCATTGAAATCATCAATTAGTGACTGACGATGCCTTGGACGGATCTTCCCATCCATTTTCAGTATCTCCGTTCCTTCCTTCCAACCAAAGGGAGGCTCAAGCTGCTTTATAATCAAGTCCAATGGTTCAATATATTGACTAAATACAAGAACCCTCTCATGAAGCGGTTGACAAAGACGAACAAGTTCCATGACAAATCTTGTTTTCACTCCCTCATTGGGGTTCAGCTTTATGCTTCCCAACTTGAGAATGTTAATTTCAGATGTCTCTTTCTCTGATAATGTGCAAACCGTCAGCAAAGAAGGATGAACAGACGCCAAGGAAATCTTGTATTCCATGGCAAATGTGGTATCTGAACGAATGTCCTGAACAACTTCCAAAACTTTCTTTTGTCGAGGAAGAGGATCCAGAACAATTAAGCAATCTTTTAGACCAGGGAGGCATCTAAGGCTACTACCATTATGTACATGTACAAATGGCTGCATCATTGACCTAAGTTCTTCTAATCTTTCATCAGTTATAGAACTAGTTAAGGAAGCCCATTTTCCTCTTCCTTCATCCCTTGCTGGCAGGGAATTTTCTTCATTCTCCATCATGAATTCCCTTCTTTGACAATTTTTTGATGTTTCACAAGAGATCTTGTCAGCAAATTTTGGTCTAACTAAACAGAATGTGTTATATAGCTCACCAAAATTATTCTGAAATGGTGTTCCAGATAGGATTATACGCTTTTCTGTTTTAATTTTTCCCAGTGCTTTCCAGATAAGGCTTCGCTCGTTTCTAGGTGTATGCCCCTCATCAAAAACAAAGAGATCTGGCCTATCCAGTAAGATCTTACCTAAGTCTGCACTCACTGTTCCTTGCTTGTTCAAGCTACCCACGAGCTTTTCAAATAAGCAATAGCTAAGTGCAAGGATACTTCTGCCCTTGTCCCATGAGTACAACTTGACAATCCGAGACCACTGCCTCTTTCCGTGCTTGCCCAGCACCAACCTAAGGGCAACATCATCTTCCGTTCCAGAAAATTGATGTTCATTCAAAACATGCACAGGAATGTCAATTTTCCACTTTTCAACCTCCTTTTTCCATGTAAGAAGCATTCCACGGGGAGCAACAATAACTGGCCTGCATTCTGGAAACACTCTTAAGAAAGCTTGAAGAAAAACTATGGTCAAACGGCTCTTTCCAGTGCCTGGTGCATGTGAAATCACACACCCACCTAAACCATCATGGGAAGCAGATTTCTTCAGATTATTTAGAAAAATATCACCAGCCAAATTTCTCCACATAAACTCAAAGGCTTCCTGCTGATGCGGATACAAAGTCGACTTAACCCCAGGAATAAGATCCCAAACGGTTCCCTCAGAAAGTTCAAATCGATCACCCTGACTTTCTTGGTTTTCACTAGCAAAAAGTCCATCAAACTGTGGGAGATTTTCTTGGTTGCCCGAGATTGGCCCGCCAAAAATTCCTCCAGAATGCTCAGTGGCCTAAAAACCCAAACAAGAGGAATACAAATAAGAACAATCTTTTGATTTGTAGCAGCTTATTCAAAGGGAAACAGGTAAACATTGACGACCTACCAAAGATGGCAAAATATATCTGGTTTCCAGCATCACAAAAGAGCATAACTTGCATTTAATTCCAATCTGCTCATCCAGAACAAGTTGATGCACCCCTTTATTACAAGAATGACGGTTTTCATCGTCTTGTACATCCACCTCTGCGTGTTCGCACTGCAAAAGTCAAAAGTATACATGATTTTTCTAATTCAAGCAAAAGGCAGACTAATCAGATAGCAAGTGAGACTACGTAAGCACTAACTATAATATGACTATCATGCAGTGTTGTGGTTATGCATAAACGTTTTTTTGTTATTCTACACCTAAAATTAAAAGCTACAGGACATTGTGAAAAAACGTTTTTCCTGTAGCATGCTATATCAAACGAATGAAGGGGAAATATAATGCTGCTGAGATTCAGTGGCATATTGCATCACGGTTACCACAAAAGGTGGGCATTTCCCTGAATAACTTCACTGGTCCAAATTGACCCGCTAGAAGTCCATCCATGCAACACTTAATAAACCAAACAGTAGGATTGACCGAGGCTTAATGATGCATGAGGAGAGCAGGACTAGGGAATAATGCAACTGGTGGAAAGGATTCTTTGGGATCTGTATTGCTTAAATAGGAGAACCATTTAACAGGGTGGAATTGAGAGTGGATGTGATTAGTTTCAGGGTAGAAATGAAGGCCAAATGGATCACGTTGGTGGATCATTAAATATTGACAAGACATGAGGACGGTTCGTTAGTATTTTAGTAGGATAATTGCATGATAACACTCCATTTGCTTCTTTTCCTTTGTTAACACTCTCATGGATCTTTCCATTTTACTGCATGGACCACAATGCCCAATACTGTCTGATATTCCATCTTAGCAAAGAATAGGACTTGCTGTCCTTAGGGCAACAGGTGTAGTATCCCTCCTTTCGAGTGTCCGATTGAATTAATTGATCATGGCTATTAACATGCTCCCACCTTCTTTCCGATGGGGGGGGGGGCGCAGGAGGGTGAAAACTGTAGCAGGTAGAGTTTGAATCAGAGTCCATAGTAATCTTTTGCTGAATTGGAAGTAAATCACAACATGATTTCTTTCCTCAATTATTTAATTCAGCATCCTAATTGAACATGCAAAAGCCCTATTGACCACTCTTAATTACATGCCTTTCTTCTTCAAACAGGTGGGACCCAGATAGGACTCTTTCATTCACTAATTTTCAGACAATTTTTCAGCTTGGGAAAGGACCCTAGGTGGGAAAACAGAGAAAGTGAATATCACTAAGACACCAAGAGAGAAATTAGAAAGATCCTTGAAATCCAGAAAATGGAAATGTAGAAGACATGTAAAGCGTTTCACCATAATAAGGGGACCAAACCTTGTTACTTCTGCAAAATAACCTTTTTTTGGCTCCTCAAAATAGGAAAACGGTCGAACTTTCTCACAACCTAGGAGCATTGAAACTGCACTTCTTGGTCTAATAGCCCTCTTAGACCATGGGAAACAGCTGTGATCCAACATGTAGAAACTCAGGGATGATACGCACGCCCAGGATGCTGGTTCACTTTTCCACACGAGACATTTGGTCTACTTTATCCAAAAAAATTGGACTTCTGAGGCCATTAAAAGCTTAATGGCAAAAAAAAAGGATAAATCCAAATAGAGGTAGCAATATACCATGGCAGCTCCGTGTTGGGACATGAGGAAGTATTATTAAACCCAATCTTCTCCCTACCGAGCTTCTAGTTACAAGTCTTTGAATCATTTTCCCTAAAGTTGAATTAGGTCGAGTAAGGCCAACTTGAAATATCATGCACAACTGGATGGGGGCTTGGGTTTGACTCAGTTTTGCTGGCCAAAAAACGACCGAGAAATGTTCAGGGATCAGACATGCTCTATCCACACTAGGGTTGCAAATGGATGATGTATCCAGAGAATATTTGGATCCGCTTTGAATCCATATCTGTTTTATGGACTATCATCTGAAATTAATGCCCATTGGATGATAAACACATACATATTTGATGTCCCGTTCATATGGAACCAAAAATCCCGTTTCCACTCTGCTTGTAGATCAATCTCTTTAAAAGATGTTAATAGTAGTCGTTATATCTTAGAATAGCAGCTGTGGCACACATCTTACTAGGGCTGAAGAATAGAGGAAGTTTAAGAGGGACAAGCCCTGTTTATAAAGCCGTTGTCTCCACAAATGGAAATTCTTCTGATGTAGGAATAAATGAGAGGAAAGCGGCATGCACCCTCATTGTTCAGCCCCTTGAGAAAAACCTTTTTGATATTTTACCCTCTAAAACTTTTACCTTACACAGATGCTGCTGGCTCTGTGATGACCCAGACATGATCTGACAGTCAGAAATGGACATCCCCATAGGAAATCTGACACATACATGGACATAGTACAACTACAAAAGGAGGAGTTTCCTCCATAACACTCAACTCACTGCATCATTCACTTGCAGAAACACTCATAGCATAGAAAAACTCACAAGAAAGTAATAATCCTTAGGCACCGGAAAAATCCCAGGAAGGGAAAAAAACAATTAAATCTTAAACAACACACACTGCTCTGTCAAAACACTAACACTCCTTGAAAGCACGAATGGCTCTGTAAGGTACTCCCCAATGCACAGAAAACCTTCCTTGTGTTCTCTGAGTAATAGAGTCCTTATTGAACCATGGTAAGGGGTTCTTGAAAGCATGGTCGCTTGTGTATTCTTTCATATAGCATACCTCTTGCAGGTGTTAGGATGGTTCAATAATCCTTTTTTTTTGGAAGGTGGTGCTTCATTAATCCTTGAAGGGAAGGTTCATTAATCCTAGAACACCATTTGAGCAGCTGACCATTTCCAGACCAGAATTTCCATAATCTTCAGAGTTTCCCTACTTTGCCATCTAGGTTGAGCCCGCTTTGTTCTGCCTTCTCGATAATCTAATTATCACTCCAGCTGCTGAAAAGATCCTTAGCCTTTTCTCCAAGGGCGGCTTTGTTTCGGGGTTAGGATAGTGCAACCGATGTGAGAGAGCGGTGTGGGCCCCACCCCTCTCTCACACACAAGGGCGCTAACCCCACCCGGTTAGCAAATAGGACCCAAGGGCCACTTTGATAACGGGTTAAAGTGGGTTAGAGTGGGTTAACCGGGGTCGGGTGGGTTGTTCCTTGTTTGGTAGTTTTTTTCTTAACCCGGGTCGGATAGGGTTAAAGTGGATTAACTCATTCCTAGGAAATAGGTGGAATGAGTTAATCCACCCGGGTTAGGGTTAGGGGTGGGGTGGACTAACCCGGGTAAGCCACCCGTCCCTAACCTAAGCCGTTATCAAAGTGGCCCCAAAAGAATATAAGATAAGATCTGCTCTGTCACTATCACGCTCTACATCCTCCTTAACCCCTACTGCACCAACCTTTTCATCTCATTTTTTCACAAACAGAGGGAAATAAATAAAAGAATGGGGAAAAGTGATGGATCAAATAAAAATCTCTCTTACCAGAGAGATCAGTGATGTTGCCCTCCCTCGGGCCACCAAACTGCTAGTGATACTCCCTCTCTCCTTTACATCGGGAGCCAGTGGTCTCCTCATCAACCATGCTTGAAGACAAACTGAAATCACTGTGATCGTCTCGTGTGGAGGATTTGCTCAGATCTGGATGCTTTGAATGCCTTCTTGGCTTGAAGCTTGTTCTGCCTGTTCCATCTCAATCTTACCATCTTTCCACAAGCAGTGAACCCTAAGCAGCAAAGGCTGCATTTGGTTCTTTTCAGCTTTGCCCCCAAGATGGGATCTTCAATGACCAGAGCTCTTACAGTTTTTAAGGCCTCTTGCCAACTACACTCCTGAACAGGATTAAAATGACCCTCACATGTTCCCAGTTGCTCTCCATAACAAGTACTGGCTTTTTAAGGGTAGAAGAGGAAATGCCAGTGTCTTTAATCTGTAAGACTCGGTCCACATATTTTTCAGCCTGGACCAGTGGGTGATTCCCACATCAGTCCAGGGAGCCAAGTGACTTGAAGGCCTGTGTCTGATGACATGGATAAGGACTCAGATGAGTTGCCTCAATGGGGATCCCTGTCTCGTTCCTCCCAATGCTATCTGCTATATCCTGGAAACCAAAGACTCTTTGTCGAGGCAACCACTGTCCCTAACACCTACAAAGTCATCTCCAGTAACACTTTCTAAAATGCTTCAATGCCAATCTGAGCTTAGTCTCTCTGGAAAGGGACATTGTGCTCAACTTCAACCAGTATATGGCATACTCCAAACTATTCCGTCACCCATGTTCCTGTCAAAGCCCCACGTCAGACTTGCTAAAAAGCTTATATTCCCTATCATTGATATGTCACTCGTAAACAAAACTACTGTAGTCTCTCCTCTCCTGCTTCCTCAACATCAGCATTCTGATCCCAAGGCATCGTGTCCAGCCCTCTACTGCCCACCATAGGTAAACCTTCTCCATGTACAAGATTGCATGGTTCCTCACTAGAAGACAACAAAACTACTCTCGCTTCTTGTATTGTTTGACAGGGAGCTGTTACCTTCCGATTCTTGCATCTCTTCCCTAGCTTGGATATTGCAATGTTGGATGACACTTAAAAGACATTTAAGACAGTTTCTGTAGGAGGGAACTTGGGGAACTAAGGAGCTTCACTGGAGACAACCTTTGGGGGTTCTTTTGCTTTAGATTCTGAGAAAAGCTTCCCTCTTGTATAACTTTAATAGGCTTGCTCATGGTTCTCCTGATGAGTCTCCCTCTGTTTCTGAGCACAAGCAAACCCTTTGTGTCCCAATCATCCTAGGTCCAGAAGCCACATTTTTCCTATGATCTTTCAACCTGTATCCCAGTGCAAACACTTGATACCATCCCCAGAACGTTGAAGAAGACATAAGATTGCTAGAAGTGATGAAGCCCAAATAAGTTCACATCTGGAACAGGATAATGAAGTTGCTGAATACGTAGACAAAAGGAATGACTCGGTTGCCAATCCTGTATAACATTAATGATTTAACTTTCTACAAACAGATGGTTCATGCTTTCCACTTCTGAACCACAAAAGATGTATGCACCATTTATGGAAGCCTCTCATTCTTCATTGAGGAAGTGAGAACAAACTCGTCGAGTAAGTATGCCATTTGTCTATCATATTTAACTTATTGGAGTTACTAAAATCATACTATGGCAAGTCCCTTTTTAAGAACAATAACATTTTTGTTCTAGTATAAGTAACAGTTAAACATAATTATGTTGATCTCATATAGTATAAGTATTTTTTTCCTGACGGGGTTTCGGACCAGAATTGGTCATGGAGCTCCATCCAGAACAGACTTCTCATGGCCCTGCCTCCGTCCCTTTTGGCATGCTGTGGCCCCCTGCTAGGTTAGAAGGCCCTGGACTGGAGGAATACAGAATAAACAAAATGGGGCAAGGAGAGAGAGAGAGTTTTTTCTGATGGGGTTCCAGACCAGAATTGGTCATGAAACTCCATTCGGAACAGAGTCCTCATGGGCCTCCCTCCATCCCTTTTGGCATACTGTGGCCCCTGCTAGGTTGAAAGGCATTGAGCTGGAGAAAGAAAGAAAAAACAAAAAGGGGCAGAGAGAGAGAGAGAGAGGTATCCTGGAAAGGCCTTCCAAATATGAGACTGAACTGGATGACATCCTCATTTTCTCCCAAATGACCCACTTCCTTCTTGGAAGTTCTTCCCGTGGAAGTCACCAAAGAGAACCGCGTGGGTTCATTCCTCAGTCTCAATGAGAATGACCTTAGGAAAATGGATTCCAAAGACAACCTTAGACCAGACATTCCTTCAGCAGACCTTAGGCATACGGAACAGAGATGGGGCTTAGGAGCTCCACGATCCCAAACCCTCATGATCTCTTTGCATATCATGAATATAAAATTTTGTCTTATCCTTTGAAAAATCACCAAAAATCCCTTGAACTCACAATTGCACGTCTGATGGTTACACATGGCTTAAAAAAATTGTGGTTCTAAATGCAGTATAAATAAGGGCAAATCTCTTCCATTTTGCCGTGGTTTCAAATGCTGTTCAACTGAGAATGCTGGGATCATAACATAAGTGAAGACATGTCAGAAAGACTTTCCTAGACAAAGTGAGACTCTAGAGGACTAATACCATAGTCCTAGAACCTTCTAGCACCAATTTTTTGTGATTTTCAAACAGGCAACAACCCCAATATGTAAAGCAAATGTTTAGACTCCCTATCCAATTATTTTAGACAAATAAATACCAAGCTCGCCTCTACAGAAGATCATCCAAAAGTGTCAGAAATGACTAAAAACATGGCAACCTCATAAACACATTGCAACCTCAAGTAGCCTCAACAGATCCGCAAAACCACTTATCCAAGAGCACTGTTAACATCCCAAGTCCCAGGAAGCCTTCATCCTCCAACTCCAAATCCTTGGTTGCCCATGTCAATCAAGGCCCACTTTACATTTTCTTTCCCACCCAACTGCAAAATAAACTCAAGAATTCTGTAACAATTAATACAAATGCAATTGTAGTAAGACTAACAGGCAGAGATGTTGCAATGCAACTATTTTCTGAAATGATCCAATTCTGTAGCTCTTCCATGGGCAAACATACCTCATGCAGTTTGTAGGACCCAATGTCATTTGAATTCAGAATGAAATCAAATTCATCCCATAGTTCATCCAATTCTTTCTCATACTCGGACTTTGCAACTGGTTTTGGGTCTTCATCTCCAAAAGAGAATATCAAGGGGAGTGGTTCTTTATTCTTAACAGTGGCGTTGTATTGCAACAAGGTCTCATTTTGGGGGGGGAATAAGTCATCGGGAACGGTCTCTGCCTTTCCCCAGATGGTGTCAATGAACATCTTGAATAGGGAATCACCTTTTAGCGCCTGCACACGCTTTCTCTTCTTGGATTTGCCTGTTCGGACTTCATGTGGCTTGGTGATTTGTTGCTTTTTAGGGGGCATTGTTGTTTCCCCTTGAGAACAATCATCACTGTCTGATACTCTTATTTTCGCTGGCTTTTCATTGGTTTTTTTCCTTTCACAAGCTACATTATTTTCACCTTCATTATGAGCTGGAGAAGAAACAAACTTCTCACCATCTGCACAACGTAGGTGATTCACAATCCCAGACTTCCCTTTCTCCTTACTCTTCCCATCATTCGCACTAATACATCTATGGTTTTGCCAAGCTGTTCCAGTGGAAAAGAGGTTGCCATTACAGAATAACTTCCTTTTTTTGGCTACAGGTTTAGCATCATTCTTATAATGATCTCCCGACTCTTCTCTGTTGACAACCCCATCATCTGTGCTCCCCAACCAACCATCATCACAATGGTCAATCTCCCAGTTGCTTTCGGATGAAGAGGACGATGACGGTGACAGCAAAGATGCTGGTGAAGACGGCGTCCACAGACGCGTCTCCTCGCCATCTGAATCATCTATTTCATCTCCATCCACATCTGAAATATCCAAATCCCTGAAAAAGCCGGTGTAATCAACAGTCTTGTACTTATCCCCAAAAATCTTTGCGCGGGTCCTCCTCGCTATGCAGTTTCTTAGCTCATTCCCGCAGTCCCTTGTTCCACCATGTGAACCTTCAGCATCTTGTGACCCAGGTATCCCTCTGCTGTTATTGGATTTTGAACCTGATTCCCCAATGGAGTTCGTCGCGCCAGCTTCAGCACCGGTCCCTTCTCCAGGTCGATCCCCTCCTTCCGGAGGAGCAGACTCCGAAAAGGTATGATAGGATTGCGATACCATTTGCTTTGTTCCAGTTTCCGAGGCCAAGCTGCCTCCAGATTCGACTTCACCACCGGCGGCATCTCCATGGGTGAACCGTGAGTCGCCCGAAGAAACGCGGTTGAGCTCGCCGGAATCATTTCGTGGACTCGGCCCGCCGCAGGAACCCATCACTGTCACCGCATCCCCAAAACAGTGATCAATCTCGGCGCTACCTTCTTCCACTCCATGGTTTGAAACAGTAGCTTCCGACCTCGCTTCATCAGCCAGTCCCGCAGTCGAGCCCCCGCGGCTGCTCCTCGACGAGACCTCACTGCACGCCGCGACCGAACCGGAGGAGTTCCCCACCGCTCCCGGCTCAGATGATACCGACGACGACGAACTACCGCTGCAGAAGACGGAGACCGACGCCATCCTCGACCTGGTCCGCGTCGCCACCGGATACCCTACCCGCATGCGATCTCGCCGAGGCGGTGCCGCCGCATGCAGAGCCCCCTTCCCGCCGCAGCTCTCCCCTCCCCCTTCCGCCTCGTCATCTCCGTCGTCGTCGTCAAGGACAATGACCGGAACCTCCCGCCCCCACTTGCGATCTCCCGGGGCTGGAGGAGGCCGGGGTACGGCCCCCCAGCCCCCGCGCCCCCGCCGGCGGCCGCGGCCGGGGGAAGGCCCCGGAAGCGCCGGGGGGTCCCCAAGGGCGTCCGCCTCCACCACCACGGCGCCGGCGAGAGCGCGGCGGCTGCGCGTCCTCCCCGCGACGCCCCGCATGCCGCGCATCGCCGAAGGGCGTGGAAGCGGAAGGACGCCGGAGAGGAGGGGGTGGTGACGCTGCTCGCCGTGGGGGTGGGAGTGGAAGGGGAAGGGGCAGAGTCCCGCCAAAAGGGCTGCGCTTTGGGGTGTCCGTCACTTTGCCGAGAAAAAGCCCAAGCGCCAATGAGGGGTATTCTGGGAAAAATAAGAAGTTAGTGGGGGTGCGTAGCAAATTAAATATAGCACTAATGTAAATAATTTTACTTTAATAATTATTTTATCTAAATATTCTTCACCCCAACTTATTTACAAAAATATACCCCATTTCTGCCATCTAAAAAAAATCATCTCATCCTACGGGGTCACCATTTTTGCCACCTTAGCATGAGAGAGAGAGGGAGACTCTCCAGCACCAGCAGCCCCACGCGTGGGGTGTGCGTGTGCGTGTGCCTGTGCGTGTGAGAGAGAGAGGGTGGTGGACTTCGAGGATGTTACGGGATGCCACTGTACGAATGCCCGATGTTGGCGTACCCATGCCCGATGTGAGAGAGAGAGAGAGCGAGAGCGAGCTATGACGACGGATATCACATGCAACGTGGGGCCGATATCAGGTGCCACCGTGTGACGATAGGGAGAGATAGAGGGCGTTAGAGGGAGATTTTTAGTAGATATGATAATTATTTGTTTAAATTCTAAATTATATTTATATTTATATATATTTAATTAAATAATTATTTAAATAAAATATATAAATAAATTGTCTGATAAATAATTTAATCAGATATCAGATATCTCATTATTAATTAGATACGAATTCGAATATTAAAATATTCAAGTTAGATGTTATCTAATCGAATATGAACCATTCCATAAATATCTAAGAATACATATATTCTATATATAATTAACTCAAATCTTAATATATTGTTTGATTATTTTTTTTATATTTTTTATCTTAAAATATAATTTAGAAATAAGAACTCCACTTACACTTATTTGATAAGTTATCTCCTATTTTTTAGAATGGAGTCTAATCTTTTGATAACATCTCTCAAAATAAAAATAACTCACTCTTTTTTGTGAGAAAATAATCTACGACGCTCCCACATGGCTCACACGACTCACCTCTAAATAGGTTCAGTAATTATCTATTTAAAATTTAAACCAAATTCAAATTCGTATTAATTAGATAATTATCCGAATAAAATATCCGATAGATAATTCGATTATTAATCGGATACGAATTCTGATATCACAATATCCTCGCCGTATTCGATCTATTTATAAGTTGCTAGCACTGACACCCCACCCAATAGGCGAGGTGCATTATAGAGAAATAGGCGGGGTTCATTATAGAGAGAGTGTGTGTGAATGGAGTGAGAGGCTAAAGTGGCAATAAAGGCTGTATGAGATGGTAAAATTGATTTGGTGGTAGAAATGAGATATAGTCTTGTAAATAAATTGAGACTATGTAAATTTAATAAATAATTATTAAAAATTTTATTTAAAAAAATCCCTTAAATATATATCTACCTTTATCTAACCTATATTAGTACCCGTAAAATAATTAATAGAGTTGATCTAGTTTTAAAGATTAAATTTCAGAGCTATATAGATATTATTCTAAGAGAAATGAATAGAGTTCGGGGATACATTGGTGTTATTCTTATAGGGTCGTTTTGTTAATCGGGCAGGATTAACGTAATGTGTGAGGGGGACACGGGATTCACCGGAGATTTCTCTCTCTCCGGTTGCGCCATCCGCCCGATAATCCCGCTATCAAAGCAGCCCGTAGACTTTAGGATAAGTGGATAACCCGGATTATGTTATCTGGGTCAAGAAATCTCTTTTTTATTTAACCCATGGCAATAAAAATAGTTAACTCGATGCATCAAGTGGGGTGAGATAGGTAATCCAGGGATAACTCAGATTTGCTATAATTTTAACTTGATTAATTAATCCACTTTATCACGTTAACATGAGAATTAAAATGGAATTAACCCTAGTTAACTCTGAGATAACTTACTATCAAAGTTGGGTTTAGAGTTTAGACATGTGAGGTATGGAAACTTTGCAGACTGTAGCTGGCAAATGCATGTAACGTGATGGTGTCATAATCAGATTTAAAAAAAGATAATGGAGGCCTTTAGTTATAAAGTCTTTCCAATGGGAAGAATATAATCCCAAACATCCCATAGGCATTCTCTCTTAAAACAGATGAAAATTTCACATTGTTATAACAAATCTTATCTTATTCAAATAACTATTCTGGGTCTGAAAATCATGTTAGGGCCTGTTTGTTTCTCGGGTGGGATACCGTGTTTGACTCTCCGGAGTCGAACACCGTATCCGGGGTCGAACATGGGCCATGTGTGTAAGGGGAGAGATGGGTCTCACTCCCAATTCTCTCTCATCGTTTAACAAATCATCTGACAATTCGTTTAGACCGTCTTTGACAATGGCTTGGTCCCTCGGTTAGCCGACACCGGCTAACCGAGGGGCCCCACCTCCGCTCGCCCTCCCCCTCACACAGTCGGCTAACCGAGGGTCGATTATCTCAATCGACCCTTCGGGGTCGATTAGCCGCCCCCCTTACCCGGATGTCAAAGGTGCCCTTATTGAACTTGCCCTTACGGAAGTAGTATTTTTTGTACGAGTTCCATCACCTACGAAGAGAATCCAACTATTTTTTTTCCGCTCAAGAGAATTGGGCTATAAACTCATGTAAAGTTGTAACATCAAATTTAAAGGGTTAATTATATATATCCCATCTTTACATTCAAAATATGAAATTAATATATGTCATTGTCAAATATCATATATATTATCACTGTTAGCAAAAAAAGTTTAAAATATCATTAAATGTCAAAAAATATCCACAGAGTTTGTGTAGAGTATTTTTATCATTTAGTGGTATTTTACATCTTTTGGTTAATAACAATTGTATTTATCATTTTTTGCAACTAAGAAGGATAGTGTTGATATTTTACATGCAAAGATGGTATATATGAAATTAACTTAACTCAAAAAATTGGGGCACAGGCAAAAATTAACGTATGCCGTACTTATCCCGTACGATGATTTTGATACGGAGTTAGGTTGAGGGTGAGTTAACTTAACCCGATTAAAGTAGTCTAGAGTTAATCTATTCTTGATTTGATAGGAGAGGAGTTAATCCGAGAGTAAAGAGATGAGCTAACTAATTTTTAATCTAGTGTGATTTGATAAATAATAAGTTAATCTGATAACGATGATAACTAAAATATTATATTTATATATTTTTTTTTAATTTCTTAAATATATCTCTCATTCTCTCTCTCTCTCTATATCTTCTCCTCTCCCCTCTCTCACGTCACTCACTCTCTCTCTCTCTCTCACACATTAATTATTAGTTTAGATCACTATTCAAATTTAAAATTTTTATTTTATTTTATTTTTATTTTAAATTATTTTTAATATATGTTATACATTAAATATATCATAAAATAAAAAAATTTGATAAATAACATCATTAATATTTTTGACAAATAACATAAATAATCTCACTAATTAAAATTCAAAACACAAAAATGTCATCAATTACAAGTTTTAATTAATGTTCATCTTAAAAAATGTATTTTATTTTATTTGTAAATATTTATAATATATTCTATAATTTGAATCTATCATGAAAACAAATTGTTTTAAAAATAACATCAATAATTAAAATTTAAAAGTCAAAAATAACATTAATTACGAGTTTAGATTATTATTCCTCTTAAAAAAATTTATATTACTTTAATTTTTTAATGTTTATAATATATTATGAAATTTCATATGCTATGAAAATAATTTTATTTTGATAAATAACATCAATAATCTCACTAATTAAATTTTAGAATTCAAAAATGATATTAATTACGGGTTTATGTTATTGTTCATCTTTTAAAAATTGATGCGGGACGGACCACGGACTCGACTTGAATTAGGAATGCGATCCTCGGACTCTAGACGAGCTCGCGATTGTCCCTTAGCGAGGGAAACGTGGGACCGGGCATGGTTAAGAAACTGGCTGTGAGTCACGGGTATCGACTTTCCGTGTAGACTCGGATCGAGTCACGGGACAGTAACACTCAAACTCGCTCTCTCGCAACGGTGATACAAGTATATCTAACTAGAAACCTACTCTCGCAGCGGCATTCAAAGCTATACAAGATAAGCAAATGCGATAAAGAGTGGGGAGCGAGTGTACCTCCACGCTCCGGGCGTGGGGAAGACGTTCCCGGCCAGTTACAGTAACTCCTGGTTAACAACAATAAAAACTTCAATTACAGCAGTAATTATATTACCCACTCCACGCAGGGAGGTAAAGGGCTACAGTGGGGCCCGGGAGGACCGACCATGGGTTGACGGGCAGCAATCTGGAGGCGAACTCAGCACGAACTCGGCCGGATGGTCCGACTCGGCACTATTCCAACTCGGTGCTGCGCCAACTCGGTAGCTGACTCGGTGGACAGCAAGCAATTCGTTCCAAAGGAACGTTGCCTTCCTGACGTCTTCTGGAGGCGTCGCTTGGCTGGGACGTTGGCGGGATGTCTCTGATCGACTCCCTGAAGGGGCAGCTCCTGAAGTTGACTTTTGACACTTGTTCTTGAATTTTTTTCAGACTATAATTTCGGACCTGCATATAGGACAGATCTGCAGGCCTTGACGGTAAAAATACTTGCGCCCAGATCCAGAGGCCGATCGAGACGTGGCTGGTACCGTTGGAAAGAGGACTCAAGGATCTACAACATACATTTTTTACAGTTTCATCCACCACACGGATGGAAAACGAAAACTTCTGCAAACTGATTTTTTTTTCCTGATCGGACTGACAGACACACAGGGCAGTAAATAATCTGCCTGAAACACACCTTTGACTGAGGGGTAAACGAATTTTTTAGATTCCAATAAAATTATGGTGGAAGGGGATATACGTGGGGAACACTCAGTATTTTTTTGGGATTTTATAAAAATATACAAAAGGGTGGAAAAAATAGAAAAAGACAACTCTGTACTGTAGATCTGTAGAATGACAGATTGACATGGGTGTTATAGAAATTACGGGAAAAATATCAAAAAAGATCAGAATGGGGCATAAGATATATGGATGGAAAGCTAACAAAGAGAGGAACAAACTCTCAAAATTTCAGCTCGATCAGACAATAGCATAAAAAGATAGATCCACGGAGGTGGGGTTCTATCCTGATGGAGACAGAACTCCGGTGGCGGTGACGGCGGCGCGACGGCGGTGCGACGGCGGCGGCATTAGAAATGGAAGCTAGAGGGGCTCAGGAGAAGGGGATTCAAGCCCTGGAGGGCTGGAGGAAAGGGAAGAACAGCAGGAGGAAGAGAGAGGGGTGCACCCTCCTTGGAGCTCTCTTGAGGCAAATGCCAATTTTTCACTTCATTAATTTCTCTAAATCACAAAATACACGTTATATATATGAAATGGCAAATGACTCAAATTGCCCTCAGACGTAGGGTTTAGATAATATTAAATGTTTCAAACAAAATAAAAAAAATCATAATTATATCTAATGGGGGGGGCGCCCCCTTGAGCAAGGGCATGGGTAGGTGGAGATGGGTGGCCAACCTTTGAAATTTTAACCCATTTGTCTCCCATGTGGTCAATTAGCATTCAACCCTTCTAGATGGCTACCTAGGATGGTTGACCAGCCCCACATGGATGAGGTGGACCAATGGGGAAGGACAGGGGGGCCCCTAGTTGGACCTACTACATATTTACATAAAAACCCACACAATCCTGGGGAACGACACGCTGGCTTGCAAAGCCTTACAATTGTACATATACTTTCCCAAGGATATAAAATCAAACTAAAAGACATAAATGTAAAATATAAATGTCAAGGCTCGACGTCGATTCCCATCAAAAATTATTTTATCTTAATTTTTAAATATTTTAATATATTATATAAATTAAATATACTATGAAAATAATTTTATTTTGATAATTAACATCAATAATCTCACTAATTAAAATTTAAAAGTCAAAAATGACATTAATTACGGGTTCATTTTGCTATTTATCTTTTAAAAATTTATTTTATTTTGATTTTTACATATTTTTAATATATTATATAAATAAAATATAACATGAAAATAAATTTTATTTGATATATAACATCAATAATCTCACTAATTAAATTTAAAAATCACAAATATTTTTAAAAGTTACTATTGATTTTAATATCTTTATATTTATTTTTATAAATATTTTTAATAGATTCTATATGATAATAATCTGTACAGTAATAAAAATTTTGATAAAAAGTATCATTAATATTATTAACTAAAAATTTAACAATGATAAAAGTTATTAAACGTAATCAAATAAGAGAGAGAGAGCACCGGAGAGAGAGGGGGGTAATATTAATTAAGAGAAAGAGAGAGAGAGAGAGAGAGATAACATTAATTAAGAGAAAGAAAAGAAAGAGAGAGATGTAATATTAATTAATAGAGAGATAGAGGAGAGAATGGTATAACATTAATTAGAGAGAGAGAGAGAGAGAGAGAGGAGAGAAAGGTGTAACATTAATTACACAGAGATAAATGTTGTAATCCTGAGGTAACTCACCTCTCGAGATGGGCTTTAAAATTTTGAAATAATTTATATTTAGTTTTTTAATTAATTAATTATAACTTTCAATTAAAAGATAAAAAGAATTATCCGTTAACTTTGAACTAATTTAAGGATAAATCGATGTCAAAAGTGACTTATGGTGATACAAATATGAGCATTTGATCTCTTCCATGAATACCACTTTGCTAGCAAAATTGTAGATTTGAAGCATGTAAGCATGCATTTACTTCACTCATGTCATTGTCACCGTCTCACAAAGCAGTACCGTCCCCCATGCCGGCCATGCGGTGCCCATCATCGGTGATGGGTGACTACTTGATGCCCTCGTCGTACGTAACCTAGGGCTGTTGAGCTCCTGTACGGAGAAGGAAGGAAAGGGGACAAAGAGGACGAGGGTACTCTTTTTCAGAATTTGTGATGGGATATTTTGAACATGGTCGATGGATTTACTCTGTAATTAAAACCATTCAAAAACAAAGTCCGTTGGAATAAGGTGGCGTTTGGAAACACCTTGAATTTTGAAGAATTTTTAAAAATCTTACAAAATCCTGATAAGAGAACAAATTTTGTAGAAAGTCAAAAATGCATTTGGTTTATTAACGTGTGAATTTGTGAGGGATGAGTTTAAAATGATGGTTTTTACACATTGACACTTTAAATTTTTATTTAGTAGGATTAATGATATTTTTTATATAAATTTTTATTATTTTGATGATATATTTATTTGGTAGAATCTATTAAAAATATTTTAAAATTTTAAAGTGAACATTACCCGTATTTAATCACTTAAAGTATTTTGACGCGTTTAAACTTTAGTTAGTAGTGTTGATGAAATTTATTTTAAAAAAATTATTTTGATGATATATTTATTTTATATAATTTATTAAAAATAGTTTAAAAACTAAAAATAAAAAAACTTTAAAATGAACTATACTCGTATTTAATCACTCAAAGTATTTTGACAAGTTTAAATTTTAATTAGTAGTGTTAATGATGATTATTTTAAAAAAATATTATTTTGATGACATATTTATATTATAGGATTTATTAAAATATTTAAAAAAATTAAAATGAACTGTGCTTGTATTTAATTATGTAAAACTATTTGACACATTTAAATTTTAATTACTAATATGATTTATTTCAAAAAAATTATCGGTGTCTCCTGGTTGGACGTTTTTTAAACCATCAAATGGAATTGACGTCTTCCATCATCGTTGCTTTTTAATATCGAATGGAATTAACGTCCTCCACCATTAAACATAGTTAAAGTTACTGTTCAATTTAATTTTTTATTTTATTTTAATTTTTAATATATGTTATAAAATGAATAGATTGTGAAAATAAAAATTATAAATGATGTCGTTAATGTCCCTATTAAAATTTTAAATTCAAAAATGTCATTAATTACTATTTAAGGTTACTATTCAATTTAAAATTTATATTTTACTTTAATTTTTAAAACATGCTTATATATTCTATAAGATGAATATATTGTGAAGATAAAAATTATAAATATCGTCATTAAAGTCGCTAATTATAGTTTAATAGTCAAAAACATCATTAATTATGGTTTAAGATTATTATCCATTTTAATTTTTATTTTATTTTAATTTTAAAAAATTTAATATATTATACAAAATAATGTTATCAGAATCGAACCGGTGTCTGAACCGACCAATGAGCTGGTTAGGTTCGAACCGGTTGGACCGTTAAATCGAATCGATTTGAACCGTGACGTCATCATAATAATGATACATGGTCCGACCCGATTCTATAACCCAAAACAATAAGAAATAAGATATAATGATCAAAATAAATAAATATACATGTATAATTATTAATCATGATTATGTAACTATACAAGTAAAATAATAATAATAACATGGTTAAATAAATAAACCTTAAAATTTTATAATATTTCATTGGTCTTCACTCTTCATAATTGACATCTATACTCCTTTAAATATTTAAACTTCAAATATATCTAAAATAAAATGATAAATAACAACAAATCAATAATAATAAGATAATTTTGTTCACACGTAAATAGCAAAAAATCAATAATTATCTTGAAATGATAAATAACAACAAATGAATAATAATTATATTATGTGCTCCCCCAAAGGGTTGACATCAAATTGCCTTGAACCCTAGACTGCATGCTCCTCTGTCACCAACGATGTTCTCTTGGGGCCTTAGAAGCTCCCCTGTGAGACTGTATGTGTTCACCTATAGGGTTTATACACGCTTTGCCCTGAACCATGGTCATGCATGCTCCCCTAAGACATCAAATATTTTTCTGGGGCTGTGGATGGTCCCCGGAGACTGTATGTGCTCCCCCAAATGGTTGACATCAAATTGCCTTGAACTCAGACTGCATGCTCCCCTAGTACCAAGGATGCTCTTCTGAGGCCGTGGATGCTCTCTCGAGACTGCATGTGTTCCCCTAAAGGGTTGACATATGCTTTGCCCTGAACCCTAGTCATGCATGCTCCCCTGAGACATCAAATGCTCTCCTGAGGCCGTGGATGCTCGTCGGAGACTGCATGTGCTTCGCCAAAGGGTTGACATCAAATTATCTCGAACCCTTGACCGCATGCTCCCCTTTCACCAAGGATGCTCTCCTGAAGCCGTGGATGCTCCCCGGAGACTGCATATGCTACCCTAAAGGGTTGACATATGCTCACGCAAGCTTATCAGATTAATAATAATAAGGTAATTTTGTTCACACATAAATATAATTTTAAACATCTAAATATTTATATATTTATTTTTTTTATTTTAAAGGGTGAATCGAGTCGGACCGATTCAGACCGGTTCACCGGTCGAACCGCGGTTCGTCCGGTTCACCCGGTTCTTTAATATTAGACCAGACCGGTCTTAATCGAACCGGTTCCTTGACCGGTTCACGGTCGGACCAGTCCGACCTGCGGGTCCGATCTAATTATGATAACACTAATATAAAATGAATATACTATGAAAATACAAAATCATAAATAACATCGTTAAGGTCGCTTATTAAAATTTAAAAGTTAAAAACATCTCGTCCCCCGTGCACTTCTAATCACGTTGGTTAGGCCGCATTTAGTGGTTGGTGGAGGTTTAAATATAGTTCAACAATGTTATTATGCAAATCCTATGTAGTGGAGACACACGATTAATATACTGTTATTATATGGGATGAGTTAGCACAGATTTTCTGTTAATTCTCCTTGAGGGTGAGTAAGTTAATTAATCTAAAAGTATAAATTTCACTCTGGAGTTCAAGTACATTTTCTGAGTTGATTATAATTAATCTATTCTCCCAATCAAAGTAGATTTAGAAGTTTTTTCTTGGCTGGGGTATTTACAAATCCAAACAACTTCTCGAGGGCCTCTTTGAATTCAGGGTAAGATGACGTATGGCACGAATACGTCACCCGACCCTGTCTAGATGTCATTGAGTGCGCAACATAAGTGGGTGAGTCCCACGTTTCTCTCTTCCAGATTTACTTACTATATTTAGTTATCTCTGTGCAGTTACCATTGACTTTTTACAAATTCCAACAAGTACTCCAGTATTTTTCGAAGTAGAGGATATATCTGCACAATTATAATAATTTTGCTTATATTGGGCTATGATTCCGCCGGATTATAAGATCTCATCATAAGGAATTTATAGATCCTGTCATTTGCGGAGCGCATTTGAACATAATATGCCCTCGCAAATCCGTAGGTAAATCTCTGCCTCTTTCACAATGCACAAGGTGGGTTTTAAACTCAGAAAACTCAAAAGACCTGCCCAAAGACGAAGAGGTGTAGGTATATCCGTCTCTTTGGTGAAGTTAAGGTTAGGCGGAAACCCAAAACTAGAACCAGGAGCTAATCTTCTTCGAGGTATCCTCCAATCAAACATGGAAGTAACTGGTGCTTCCAGAACCCACAGAGAGGTAGGCGGGCAAGGAGACGACTTCCCCCGCGCTTCCCGGGTCCGTGAGGTGGTGGTTGGGGGTTACCGCGTAGAGTCTCCAAGACGAGGACACACGAACCCATATAATAAATAAACCTCTCATGCCGCTGTCGCAGCGTAATCCTGTAAACGTCAGCCGGGGCTGCGCCCGGATGGGTACGGCAGTCATCTCCTCCCCGAGCAAGACTTCTCCTTTGCTGTCCCCTCAAATTCCCACTGAGATAGAGATAGAGAGAGAGAGAGGAAGAATCAAAGGGAAGAAGACACAGAAAATTTGCACCTTTGTGGCACGAGCTCATGAGATTAGCTGAGTGGGTTCCGTGGTTGTTGGCTTCCCAGGTTTGGCCGCTGACCCATGACGGGATGGGTGGGAGACAGGGACGGCAGTAGGAAAATTCCAAGAAGTCTCTATCCTTCTCAATCTCTCTCTTTCTCTGTCCTTGCATATCCAGGGGGGTCAAATTGTCTACAGTGTGTTCACCCGGAAGCGGGGACAGTCCGACACGGGGAGGCGGGTGGAACTGATGGCAGTCAGGTTCCATCTCCGTGCCCCGTCCGCAGCAAATAGCAACATACATACGTAGCCTGTAGAGGGAGAGAGAGAGAGAGAGAGAGAGAGAGAGAGAGAGAGAGGTGGGGACTGGACAAAGGGCATGTGGTGTGGGAGTTGAAGGGAGAGGACATAGGTCTTCGTCGGAACGAGGGAGAGGGCGAGGCGACCGTAGCTGGTGAAGGCGAGGGGCTCGCAGGAGAGAGAAGAACAGGGTAGGAACACCCGCGAGGAGATAACCCAACAAAGAAGGGCTCGCTGGTCCTCTCCTAATTTCTTTATCGCCGTGGTGAGCTTGTTTGGGTGCCTCCGCTTCCCCCGCATTCTTTTCATCCTCTTCCTCTTGTTCCTGGGTTTCTCTCCCTTCTCCCACGCTTTCTTTTAGTTTCCGCACATTTGGCTTTGGCCTTTCGTCCGGGTTTTCTCAAAATTTGCTGTTTCCTGCCAAAAATTCCCCCTTTTTCTTTCACCTACGTTATCCGGCTTGGTTGGGCACCTGCTCCTCCATAGTCCACCTGGGGTACCCCAACTCGGCCCCTTTGCCGGCTATTTCTTTTCATCCTCCAATTTGGTGTCCTTGCTTTCTCCATTCCCTTGCCTTCCTTCTCTCTCCACTTCTGGGTTTTCATGATCTCCCTTTTTTGTCTGTGTAATTCTTCAATTTCGTCACCTTGGTCTGTGTGGCCTGTCCTTTCTTTTCCCCCTTTCCTTCTTCTAGCCGAGTAAGGAGGGGAATTGTTGGTTAGAATCTTCAAACTTTCAACTTGAAGCTTGCTTTCTCTTCCCTCTCCATCTATCCTCCGTTCATTGCTCAGTCCCAAGATGAAGTGTTTCTCCTTCTTCAAGGGGAAAAACAAAAGCAATATGACAGAGTGGAGATCGGCGCCTGCCTCCATGTCTACCACGAGGCCCGTCTCAGCCAATGGCACTGGAACTAGTGGATCCAGCGGCTCAAGCTCTACCAAACAGATGAGCAAGTCTTCGGTCTCGATGTCTTCGCCTCGGAGCATACCGGCCATGTACGAGGAGAGGGGTCAAAATCTGCGTGTCTTTGACATCAAGGAGCTCCGCAACGCTACTAATGATTTCAGTAGGCTGCTGAAGATTGGGGAAGGTGGATTTGGGAGCGTTTACAAGGGCTTTATCAAGCCCCGTGATGGCCAAGGGGATAGAATTGAGGTGGCGATAAAGAAGCTTAACCAGAATGGTCTGCAGGTAAATGCTTGGTTCCATCTTCTTTATCAACTACTGATAAAAATAGCACCCGGTAATACTTGCACTCTTTATTTCTCTCGAGTGCCATCATTTCTGTCGGACCTTTCATCGATGTATTCAGTCTAATCTGCTTATAAAATCCTTACAATTGTTTGCTTTCAACTTCTTCCGGTTTGGTGCATGCTGTAGGCGAGGCTCTCATTGGAACACGTAGCAAAGTGTGAGTTACTATGAATGAGAAGGAGATATAGTTTAGTTTGACCCTAACAAGCAGCAACAAACAGTCATCTGAAAACGGTTCTAGGCAATGTAATGGAGGGATAGAATTACATTGAGCAGGTGGATTAGTTGCAGAGAGTGGAATGATGTGGACATCCTGGGAGAAGTTCAAGAAGGATCTTCAGGAGTCTACTTCTCAGTTTGAGTATTGTGTAGGTAAGACATACATGAAAATTTGATAGGCATATTAAGGATGGATGACCTTTGGGAGAGGGCATGGGAGAAATGGAAACTTCGTGAAGTGTAGAAAACTGTTGAGTTAAGTACCAGTTGTCAATTGGGCAAGAAGAGATTTGTCTTGTAGTTTGCTGAAAAGGCAAAAACAGTTCACGATAATGGCCATACACTTTCATGCACTTTTGATTTATTGGAATCTCTTCATAAGTGGATTCTCCTCATTTGGATGAACTCTCTTTTGAAAGAGAGGAACACAAAGTGGAGCAACTAAAGACCTTTGTGGTCACTTTTCAAAGAAAGAGAAGCAAGAAGAAGGAGAAGAAGGACAAACCCATAGTCTTTTACAAGGGGGAGGTTAGTCCCACAAGGCCTGCTGGAAGATGATTTTGGCTAGAGTTCCTCTCTTAAGGACGTCTCGGAGTTTGTTCAAGAAATGGGCAACATACTAAAAATATTAAAGAGATGTGCCAGAAGTAAAAGATTCCACAAATTCAAGAAACTTCCCGACGCGAATACTTCCGGCAGTTGTGGTATCCTGCACAAGTCCAGGGGCAGCCTTCCTTCTCCAAGAAGGACATAAGAGGGCTCATATATGACCAAGAGGAGGACTTTAAAGTCCATTATGCCATCAACACTGTAGGGATATTACCCTCCTCTAGCAATTTAAACCCCGACAAGGAGTGTACCACCGGGGTAAATGAATAGCAAGGGATAGAGGTATCTGAAGATAATGACAAGCAGACCTTGTCATCGGTCATTAATAATCTTGAATATTATGATGTCCACATCGCTGACACCGATGACAAGAGGGACTTCATTGACCTACAGCCGACTCCGTATGAACTTGAAGATGGCGGTCAGGCGACTGTAGATGAGTTAATTGAATTCAATCTTGGGGTGCGGCGGATCCCTGACCAATCTTTGTAAGTGCCCTCTTTAATGAAGAAGAAAGGCAAGCGTATAAGCAACTCCTGTTGGAGTACAAAGATTCTTTGCCTGGACGTATAAAGAAATGCCCGGGCTAGATCCCTCGGTGGTCGAACATGAACTGGAAATATTTCCCACTGCCAAGCCAGTCAAGCAACCCGAAAGGCACATGCATCATCAACTTGAATTGAAAGTAAATGCAGAGGTTGACAAATTGTTGGATGTGGACTTTGGCGATCCTTGCATGTATCTAACTTGGCTTGCCAATATTGTCCCGGTAAAGAAGAAGAATGGACAAGTCCAGATTTGTATCGACTTCAGGGATCTGAATAAAGCATGCCCGAAGGATGACTTTTCTGTTCCCGTCCCTGGAACCATAGCTGACATGGCCACGGGACACAAAGCCTTGTCATTTATGGATGGGTCATCCGGCTATAATCAAATCTGTATGGCTACCAAAAATAAAGATCGCACAACCTTTCGGTCCCCAAAAGGAATTTTCAACTACAAAAGAATGTCATTCGGCCTTAACAATGATGGCGCTACCTATTAGAGGGTCATGACAAAAATCTTTGATGAAATGCTGCACGACCTGGTCGAATGCTATGTTGATGACCTGGTTGATAAAACCAAGAAGCGGGAAGACCACTTGGACGATCTGTGCCGGGTTTTTGAAAGACTTCGTCAGTATCAACTTAAAATGAACCCGATGAAGTGCGTCTTTGGCGTTTCAAGTGGCAAATTCCTTAGCTTCATAGTCAGATATCAGGAAATAGAAATTGACCCCGACAAAATCAAAGCGATCAGGGAGCTGTCACCTCCCAGGAACATCACCGAGCTCAGGTTCCTTCAGGGAAGGCTCGCTTATATTCAAAGGTTCATCTTCAACCTATCCAGAAGATACATGCCCTTTGGAAAATTGATGAAAAAGGGGGCACCTTTCCTATGGTATCAGAAGTGTCAAAATAATTTTGAACAAATCAAGGAGTACTTGTTTACTCTCCTGGTGTTGGGGGCACCCGTCAAAAGATAAACCACTCATCCTCAACATCGCCGCAATGGACGTTTCCCCAGGGGCACTATTAGCTCAAACAAATGAAGAAGGCAAAGAGCAGCCGCTCTATTATCTCAGCAGAAAGTTGGTCGGTCCCGAACACTGATATGCTCTTATGGAAAAGGTGTGCCTCACATTGGTGTTTGCTGTCAAAAGTTAAGGCACTATTTCCTGACCCATCAGGTGGAACTCATATGAAAAATGTGATCCTCTCAAGTTTCTCCTCAAGCAACTCGTCTTGTTAGGTAGACTGGGGAAATGGGCACTCCTACTTATGGAGTTTGATATTACATTTGTCTCGCAAAAAGCTGTCAAGGGATAGGGAATGGCTGAGTTCCTAGCGGCACATCCAGTCCCAACGGATTCTCCTCTCAACATGGAACTACCAGATGAAGTATCCCTTATGCTCCGGCCGGGAGCGGGAGACCAAATTAAGGATATCCCACTGCAAGCAAAAGATGACGCCCTCATAATTGACTTGCCTTGTTCGAAGTTGTACTTTGATGGCGCCTCCAAAATAGTCAAAAGGTTGACGACACTACAACTCTCACATCTGGGGCATGCATAGTCTTTGTGACTCCCCAAGGAGGAATTATGCATAATTCATGTGCCCTCAAGAAGTCGTTGACCAACAATGAGGCGGAATATGAAGCATTAATTGTCAGGCTCTAGTTAGCTCTGGAAATGAACATCAAATGCATCAAAGTCTATGTAGACTCGCAGCTGCTCATAAGACAAGTTCTGGGTGACTATGATGTACGAAGGCCAGAATTGGTTCCTTACCGTGTTGTGATAAGGCTCGAGGAGAAATTTTACCTGTTTGAGATAGGGCATGTTCCTAGAAGTAAAAACTCCCAGGTAGATGCTCTGGCCAAATTGACTTCCGCCATAAAGCTTTCACCTGAGGGTGAGTTGGACATAACGGTCAAGTACAGGAGACTGATGCCCAACATGCTCAGCGAAGAATCGGGTCTCACGGTTTATGAGGTCAACACTATTGAAGGAATTGAGTCCGTGGAGGAGGAAGATTGGCGCGAACCAATCATGAAAATAAAGAATGGCTGGCTCCCTCTAGACCGGGCCCAAAGGGTGCAGCTAATGCATAGGGCATCGTCCTATCAACTAAGTGACGGCTACCTCTTCATGCTCACCCATGAAAAAGACAAATCCGCCCTCTTGCGATGTCTTTCATTAAAGGAGCAGTAATGTGTGAGGTTCACTCGGGATTGTGTGGCACCCAGCAAATGGGAGATAAAATGAAGAACACTATTAAGCTCATAGGCTTCTATCAGCCGATCATGTACGCTGACTGTAATCGATATGCTCGTACATGTCATCAATGCCAGGCCTTCGACCCTGTGCCAAGAAAACCTCACAATCCACTACATCGTGCAGTCCCTACATGGCCATTTGCAGAGTGGGGAATGGATATCGTAGGACCCTTCCCACCATCCTCTAAAGGTCACAAGTTCATATTGACTGCAACAGATTACTTCTCTTGGTAGGTTGAAGCTATCCCGCTACATGAGGTGACAGGAGAAGTTGTCGCCCGGATCGTCAAGTAACATATAATATATAGGTTTGACACCCCCAGCCGAATCATGTCGGACAATGGTACACCGTTCAAAAATAAAATAATATGTGCACTGGCTGCCAAGTTTCATATAGATTGGAGAACAACAACAGTCTACAACCCTCAAGTTAATGGATTGGCCGAGGCCTTCAATAAAACACTTTGTAAATTACTATCCAAGATAGTTGACAGCAGTAAGCGTGATTAGGGAGAAAAGATACATGAAGTTCTTTGGGCATACCGAACAGTTTACAAGACTCCCACTAGGTGCTCGCCCTTCTCCTTAGTTTATGGGGCAAAGGCCATTGTACCGATAGAAATTGAAATGACATCCTATTGGGTGGCAATACACACTGGTCTACAAGGCAAGAACATAGTGAAATGGCAAGAAAAGGCTGGAAGAGCTTCCAATTTGGAGGGAAAAAGGCTGGAAGTTTATAAGCACTTACAAGCATATCAAGCCCGCATGACACACGCTTTTGACAAACTGGTAAGACAAAAGGTGTTCAAGAGGGGCGACCTTGTTATGGTCAAAGAAAAAGAAGTAATGGCGGGAAGGTCTAGTGACAAACTTCAACCTAACTGGCGTGGGCCTCACGTCGTTACAAGAGTTTATGAGGGAGGTGCATACACGGTCATGAATCACAAAGGAGAGAATCCCTTCCCTCCTCTCAATGGCAAACACTTAAAGTTGTATCATGCACCAGAACATGAGTTCATACAACAATCCTCTCGAGATATCTTTTCCAGGAGAAGATTGATAAAAAAAGTAAGGTGGGGGTTTCAAAATTGAGGTGTCCTAGCGGACTTAGCCATTCCCATCTTGAGGATGTCTAAGGGTAAAAATGTGAAAACCCAGTTGAGGTGAAAACTCGAAAGGGCACCTTAGGCAAAAATGGGTATCCCTCGGCGTGAAAATCCGAAAGGGCCCGTTGGAAAAAGCTAAAGGGGGTCAGCTCCGGCGAGAACCCGAAAGGGCGCCGCTATTGATAATGAAAAAAAAAAACTTTGTTGTCCCCAATCATCATGAGTCATTACTCTGGACATTCTATTCCATGGCTCTATCTCATTGTTGCAAACACCAAATTGCACAAACTGCAACTTTCCCAAATACCCAATTCTAATTCCAATTTTTGTCTTCTAAACCACAAATTTCAGCGAATTCTAATTTCAATTTTTGGCTTTCAAACCACAAAGGTCAGCCAATTCAAATTCCAAATTTTGGGTTCCAAACCACAAAGGTCAGTCAATCCTAATTTTAATTGTTGGCTTCTAAACCATAAATTTCAACCAATTCTAGTTTCAATCCTTAACTTCTAAACCACAAAGATCAGCTAACCCTAATCCCAATTTCAATACTTGACTTCCAAATCACAAAGGTCAACCAATTCCAAATCCAATCCTAGACTTTCAAACCACGAAAGTTAATCGCCCAATTTTCAGTTATTGGCTTTACATCATGGCAGTCAAGCCACACCTCCATAGCCAAAGATTCAGGGGGGGTCAACAAAACCTAAACCCTTCTATCCACGATAACCAATTACTCAAACAAAAAAGAAAGAAAGAAAACTGCTTAAAATAGAGGTGTCCTGACGGACTTAGACATTCAGTTCTCTGGTTGCTTCAGGGTAAAAAGGTCTTATTCCGGTTGAGTTGAAAACTCGAAAGGGTTTCTCAGGCAAAAATGGGTAGCCCTTCAGTGTGAAAACTCGCACGAGTGCATTGGAAAAAGCAAAAGGGGGCTAGTTTTGGCGAAAACTTGAAAGGGCGCTGTTTTGGTGAGGGTGATCCCGCCCTGACCCCTGCGACTAGTTTGGGGTCATATACTCGGGTTTGGGGATTCCTCTGATCATGGAAGGGACTCTCTCTTAGGAGGCGAGGGTGCACGTGTGGGGCCACACGAGTGGCTAGTGCGGTGTCCACTCCATGGGGTGCGCATCGTATCAGACGATTAGGGTTCGAGTGCTGCACCTTTCCCCACTGTTGACCCCATAAAATATTCAGATATTCTATTTTCCCAAAGTACGAAGGATGTGAAATATATATGCACATCTATATATGTGTGTATGGAAGAAGTGACAAGTGTCAACACCCACATGCTTTCACAAGAAAAAAAAAAGCCAAGATGGAGATCCTCTGTACAAGCCAAAAAATAAGCTAGCTCCACATGTTGAAGTGGGATTTGTTTAAGAGGTACGGGGGCTTTTTTTTATAGGAGAAAGGGACACCGGATGCCTCAACCCCTCTCTGCCCTGCCAAGCAGGCCGGAGGGAGGCCCTCCGCCCTGCCAACAGGCCGGAGGGAACTCCTCCGCCCTGCCAGCAGGCCGGAGGGGCCCTCCTCCCTGCCAGCAGGTTGGAGGGAGCTCCTCCGCCCTGCCAAGCAGGCTGGAGAACTCCTCCGGCAGCAGGGCGGAGGGCCTGGCAGGGCGGAGGAGGGCCTCTCCGCCCTACTGCAGGCCGGAGGAGGGCCTCCTCCGCCCATGGCCCTTTCGGCTACTAAAAAAAAAAGAGAAAAAAGGAGAAAAAGAAGTAAACACGGCAGTTACAGAATAAGAAAAGGCAGGGAGGAGGAAAACCAAGCGATTACCTTTTCGGATTCCACCGGAGGAGGCTCCTCCGCCCTTCCTCCAAGCTACTATAAGAAGAGCACAACACAGAGAAGAAGAGAGGGCAATTCCCTTGAGGATGCTACAATGAAGCAAGGCAAGGACACACAACAACGCAAGAATAACAGCAGCGGGCAGTGCATAGGAAGACAGCCGCAAGCCTTTGTTTAATTTATGAGAAGTTGCCTCTTGTGCTGCAAAGGCAATAGGATGGGTAGCAATAGATCTCGCAAAGGGATATGGTCACCACAAAAAAGGCCCCCTCGGGGTGTTCCGGTCACCTTCCTTGAGAATGGTGTGCCTAAGAGATCTCTTACCCCTTGCAAGTCATAAAGGGGTTAATTCTATGGGCTTCTGCATAGAGATCAAATGGGCCGTGGGTTTATGCATAGAAATCAAATGGGCCTATAGATGGAAATCTTGGCTCACTTACAATTCGAATGGGCCTACAATCCAAATGGGCTTGCAAATGGACATCGAATTGAATAGAAGTCTTGCAAGTTCAAAGTTATGTTCAAGAAATCTTGCAAGTTCAAAGTTATGTTCGATGCTCAAATTGAATAGAAATCTTGCAAGTTCAAGGTTCTGAAAATGTTCAAGGCTTACAGATGAAAATCAAATGGGCTTCTTTCAATTGAAATGGGCTGATCAAATTGGGCTTATTGCATTTGAAATAATTCAAAGCACAAATGAAGAGGGATGATGGCCTATGCAAATTCTCAGATGGCCTTATGCTTATAGCATTTTTGGAATGACCTTATGCTTATTGTAATTGAAATCATCCCAAGCCCTTGAAATCATCCACAGGTGGAACGAAGATGGTTACAAACTAAAATTGCAAGTCTTACAAATGTTCAAGGCTCGATGGTCAGAAAATTACAGAAATATCTTCTGATTGTGGAAAATTATAGAAATACCCCCAGTGGGTAGAAAATTATAGAAATACCCCTAATGGGTGAAAAATTACAGAAATACCCCCGGTGGTTAGAAAATTACAGAAACACCCCGATGGCGGGAAAATTACAGAAATACTCTCAGTGGGTGGAAAATTACAGAAATATCTCCGGTGGGCAGAAAATTACAGAAATGTTTTCCGATAGCAGGAAAATTGCATAAATACCCCGATGGCGGGAAAATTATTGAAATGCTCCCGATGGCGGGAAAATTGCAGAAATACCCCCGATGGCGGGAAAATTATAGAAACACCCCTGATTGTGGGGAAAATGTAGAAATACCCCGGTGGAGTCTCAAAATTACCAAAATATCCTCATTCTGGTGTACGCCGTTTGCAAGACTCGGAGCGGGACCTCGCCCCTTCATTGAAGTGGTGTGCGCTCTCCTGAGTTCGGCTTATGGCTAACCATCCACATCTATGGATCCTTTTCATATCATGTCTGAAAACTTAGAGGCAAATGATATTGCAAAGAAACCATAAGAAGTCAGGAAAATCAAAACAAGGAATACCCACGGGGTTATTTCCGAGAAGTCACCCAACAAGTCAGAATGACAAGAATGCTCAAGAAGTCGAGAAGCGACGGGGCTATCTCCAAGAAAGTAAGAAATTACAAGAATATCCCAATGTTGGGAAAATTAAAGAAATACCCTGACGGAGGATATATCCCATCTCAGGAGGAAATGCCTTTTATAAACATCAAGCCAACTTAAAGGTCCGATCACGATCAAAAGAGTGGTCATGACCATGAAGCAACTCCGAGGGATCAACGATGATCATCTTGACGATCTAACGGCCCTCGTGATGGAATTCAAGTTCAACCGTCCGATCAGGGGACAAAAGTCAATTCAACGACCCGATCAGGACGAAAGCAAGTTCAAAGATCCAAATGCAGACGGAAGCAAATTCAAAGGCTCTAGTTGCGATCGGATGTTATCCTGAAGATCCGATTACACAATTGGGATCACATGTAAAGATCTTGAAGAATCGATTGTAATTCCAATTATATATGTTCAAGAAATGAAGTCTCCAGATTCCTTTGCAAGAGTGTGAATTCGTAATGGGCGATCGTCAAGATCATTTATGTCACAATGCATAGAGGCAAAATGCGTTATTCGACAGTTAATCAAAGGTGTTCGGACTTGTACCGATGTAAATTAACACCGACTCCGGTTGGTGGGGAAAAGTCCTGTACACGAACCCTAAATCGTCTGATAAACCCAACAGTGCGGAATTAACAAATATGCCCAAATATACGACGGCATATCCATCCGGCGAAATCGGATGTCCGAAAAATTCCGCGTGTAAACAGACTGGGGGCCCTCCTCCCTGCCAGCAGGTTGGAGGGAGCTCCTCCGCCCTGCCAAGCAGGCTGGAGAACTCCTCCGCCCTGCTGCAGGCCGGAGGGGCCCTCCTCCCTGCCAGCAGGCCGGAGGGAGCTCCTCCGCCCTGCCAAGCAGGCTGGAGAACTCCTCCGCCCTGCTGCAGGCCGGAGGGAACTCCTCCGCCCTGCCAGCAGGCCGGAGGGGCCCTCCTCCCTGCCAAGCAGGCCGGAGGGAGGCCCTCCGCCCTGTTGCAGGCCGGAGGAGGTCCTCCTCCGCCTATGGCCCTTTCGGCTACTAAAAAAAAAAGAGAAAAAAGGAGAAAAAAAGTAAACACGGCAGTTACAGAATAAGAAAAGGCAGGGAGGAGGAAAACCAAGAGATTACCTTTTCGGATTCCACCGGAGGAGGCTCCTCCGCCCTTCCTCCAAGCTACTATAAGAAGAGCACAGCACAGAGAAGAAGAGAGGGCAATTCCCTTGAGGATGCTACAATGAAGCAAGGCAAGGACACACAACAACGCAAGAATAACAGCAGCGGGCAGTGCATAGGAAGACAGCCGCAAGCCTTTGTTTAATTTATGAGAAGTTGCCTCTTGTGCTGCCAAGGCAATAGGATGGGCAGCAGTAGATCTCGCAAAGGGATATGGTCACCACAAAAAAGGCCCCCCCGGGGTGTTCCGGTCACCTTCCTTGAGAATGGTGTGCCTAAGAGATCTCTTACCCCTTGCAAGTCATAAAGGGGTTAATTCTATGGGCTTCTGCATAGAGATCAAATGGGCCGTGGGTTTATGCATAAAAATCAAATGGGCCTATAGATGGAAATCTGGGCTCACTTACAATTCGAATGGGCCTACAATCCAAATGGGCTTGCAAATGGACATCGAATTGAATAGAAGTCTTGCAAGTTCAAAGTTCTGTTCAAGGAATCTTGCAAGTTCAAAATTATGTTCGATGTTCAAATTGAATAGAAATCTTGCAAGTTCAAGGTTCTGAAAATGTTCAAGGCTTACAGATGAAAATCAAATGGGCTTCTTTCAATTGAAATGGGCTGATCAAATTGGGCTTATTGCATTTGAAATAATTCAAAGCACAAATGAAGAGGGACGATGGCCTATGCAAATTCTCAGATGGCCTTATGCTTATGGCATTTTTGGAATGACCTTATGCTTATTGTAATTGAAATCATCCCAAGCCCTTGAAATCATCCACAGGTGGAACGAAGATGGTTACAAACTAAAATTGCAAGTCTTACAAATGTTCAAGGCTCGATGGTCAGAAAATTACAGAAATATCTTCTGATTGTGGAAAATTATAGAAATACCCCCAGTGGGTAGAAAATTATAGAAATACCCCTAATGGGTGAAAAATTACAGAAATACCCCCGGTGGTTAGAAAATTATAGAAACACCCCGATGGCGGGAAAATTACAGAAATACTCTCAGTGGGTGAAAAATTACAGAAATATCTCCGGTGGGCAGAAAATTACAGAAATGTCCCCGATAGCAGGAAAATTGCATAAATACCCCGATGGCGGGAAAATTATTGAAATGCTCCCGATGGCGGGAAAATTGCAGAAATACCCCCGATGGCGGGAAAATTATAGAAACACCCCTGATTGTGGGGAAAATGTAGAAATACCCCGGTGGAGTCTCAAAATTACCAAAATATCCTCATTCTGGTTTACGCCGTTTGCACGACTCAGTGGAGCGGGACCTCGCCCCTTCATTGAAGTGGTGTGCGCTCTCCTGAGTTCGGCTTATGGCTAACCATCCACATCTATGGATCCTTTTCATATCATGTCTGAAAACTTAGAGGCAAATGATATTGCAAAGAAACCATAAGAAGTCAGGAAAATCAAAACAAGGAATACCCACGGGGTTATTTCCGAGAAGTCACCCAACAAGTCAGAATGACAAGAATGCTCAAGAAGTCGAGAAGCGACGGGGCTATCTCCAAGAAAGTAAGAAATTACAAGAATATCCCAATGTTGGGAAAATTAAAGAAATACCCTGACGGAGGATATATCCCATCTCAGGAGGAAATGCCTTTTATAAACATCAAGCCAACTTAAAGGTCCGATCACGATCAAAAGAGTGGTCATGACCATGAAGCAACTCCGAGGGATCAACGATGATCATCTTGACGATCTAACGGCCCTCGTGATGGAATTCAAGTTCAACCGTCCGATCAGGGGACAAAAGTCAATTCAACGACCCGATCAGGACGAAAGCAAGTTCAAAGATCCAAATGTAGACGGAAGCAAATTCAAAGGCTCTAGTTGCGATCGGATGTTATCCTGAAGATCCGATTACACAATTGGGATCACATGTAAAGATCTTGAAGAATCGATTGTAATTCCAATTATATATGTTCAAGAAATGAAGTCTCCAGATTCCTTTGCAAGGGTGTGAATTCGTAATGGGCGATCGTCAAGATCATTTATGTCACAATGCATAGAGGCAAAAGGCGTTATTCGACAGTTAATCAAAGGTGTTCGGACTTGTACCGATGTAAATTAACACCGACTCCGATTGGTGGGGAAAAATCCTGTACACGAACCCTAAATCATCTAATAAACCCAACAGTGCGGAATTAACAAATATGCCCAAATATACGACGGCATATCCATCCGGCGAAATCGGATGTCCGAAAAATTCTGCGTGTAAACACCCACTGACCGCAGTTAGTGTTGATTTATATCGGCATAACGTCCGAACACCCTTGTTTAATTGTCAACAATAAGGCCTAGAGTTTCTCTCCGAGGTTTTGATCGTGGGCACCTTGACATATATAGCTTGTATCGCGTCTCTGACTCCCAGGTGATTACACTAAATCATGGGAGGTAGGGTGTGGTTGAGGCCATGTTGAATTTGGCAATACCCTAATGTATCAAGGGATAAAGGCGAATTAAAGGAGGCCAGGAATATATCGGGGCGTCCCTAGGTTGGAAGGACATTTTTGTAATTGCGATTTTACCCTAGATCTTCGCAAAATTGCATAAGTATCCAGAAAAATTACTGGAAAATCTTGAAAATTATAGAAATTGCATAAACATGTCCTAGTTATGTCAAATTTGCAAATAAATCTTAGTTTGAGGAAAAATTGCAAATAAATAGTCTGAGAGAAAATTGCAAATAAACCTTAGTATGAGGGAAAATTGTGAATAAATATAAATTATGGAAGAATTTAAATATATTGTATTTATACCCCTGCTCTAGAGCATGAGAAGTCTTCTAATCACAATGAACAACAAAGGTTAAAGGATATCCGTGGCAGTTAATCAAAGGTGTTCGGACTTATGTCGATGTAAATAAACACCGACTCTGATCGGTGGGAAAATGTCCAGCACCTGAATCCTAAATCGTCTGATAAACATAAAATGTGGAAAAAATCATGTACAAATTAATCAATTAGCTAACAAATGTGCGTATATGTTCAATAAATCAACACCTTAAAATATTTTTCCCGTTAGATTTTTTCTGCGTGTAAACAGCAATCTTGTCTTTTGTCGTCTCTTTTGTCAATTTGCAAACATTTGTTGTATGGCCATGAAACATGGACTGTTTTGCAGCAACTTGAAGTTATAATTTTTGTCTGTTACCTTGTCACTTGAAATGTTCACTGTTCTTTGTGATTTTTCTTTTAAGTGGATTCACTGTTCACTGTTCGTTTTGGTGACTTGCTCAACTTCAATCTATTCTTCTATAAACTCTTTTGGTGGATAAACTTTCTCCATTGATAAAATCACATACCATTATTAATTCATTCTGTGAATTTAGCTCATAACAATGTTTTTTCATTCATTTCTGATAATATACATGTTTCTTGTTCCGTAGGGTCATAAACAATGGTTGGCAGAAGTTCTATTTCTTGGTGTTGTTGAACATCCGAACCTTGTAAAACTCATTGGATACTGTGCCTTAGATAGTGAGAGGGGGAATCAAAGGTTATTAGTTTATGAGTTCATGCCCAATAAGAGCTTAGAGGATCACCTTTTCAATAGGGCTTATCCTGCACTTCCTTGGAATACAAGACTGCAGATAGTCATGGGTGTGGCAGAAGGATTAAGGTATCTGCATGAAGGACTGGAAGTCCAGGTACTTTCTAGATCTTCAACATATCTAATGTATGTGATCTACAATTTATGGGACCATTATTTTCACAGACATTTGCTTCTCCCACTCACCTATTTCTATTTTGTAAATTTGTTAATTTGTTTGGCAAATTTAAACTGTAATGACTACCATAACTGCTCTGCTCTCTCCAAGGTGTCTTTGCTACAGTACCAAGCTTGAAACAGGTTTGAAGTGACGAAGAAACCATATTGCACCCTTTATCTCAAATTACAGGTCCCCTTGCCATTTTTTGTGCCAGTATATAGGGCCATTTACTAAGTGGGAGCAAATCTATTACCCTCCAGATCTTTTAAACTGGCACCTCCACGTCTTCTTTTCTAGGTAATACCCAAAATCTAACACCAACATAGCCCTCCTAGGTTGCCTGGCCACTTCCCATATGAATGGATCTGTGCCACCGTCCTGTACTCCGCTCTCTCATGGTGACAATTGGAGTTCTGCCCTATCCAACAGTTGGAGTCCATGACAAGTAATTGCTAAGAAATAAAACTTATCTGTAGATCCTTGCTGCCATCTAAACCTCCTTCTCCCCAAGTCTAGTGCCATATACGGTGACTTTGCTCATAGTTGAACTTCAGTCCTGTTACTTGTTCAGCTAATATTGGTAGATATATACTGACATGCTACTCAGTACCAACAATAGGGAGCAATGTGTTATCATCCATGTACTGAAGACGGATTACATCCACTGGTGGGGGGAGAACATGCATGCATTGATTGAGCCGTGGCAAGGTCTGCGGTACCGGTACCGGTACCGGTACCAGTCAGGGGCAGTGCCAGTACCGGTATGTACAGCCCGGTACCGGTACGGTACCACCCGGCAGTTGACCCCTTATATTTGTGTGTATATATATTATTAATTATATGGGTTTAAAATTGAAAAAATGTAAAAATCAGAAAAAATAGGAAAAGTTGATAGAATTCAAAATCATACATAATTGAACACATCCAGCAATGGAACACGTATATTTGAAAGTTTACAATTGGCCCCGGTTCGCCTGTTTTTTTTTTAATTTTTGAATTGGTACCGGTACCAAAGAGGCAGAACCGGACCAGTCAGGTCCTGTGCCGGTATGTACCGCCCGGTACCGGTACGTACCGGGCGGTACTGCAAACCATGAGCCATGGCCCTCTTCCATGTATGTTTTGTCATCTATAAAGAGTAACAAATAAGTGTTCAATGCAAAACTGGCTTGCAAGTTCCTCATGTATTGACTTTTCACTACGGTTATGTAATGGTATAATGTTGAGTCCACCTCTGAATAAACATTGTTTTGCCAACACCATAGACTTGTCATGTCCTTGTCCTAGTTTGGCTCAAGTCAACCTACTTCGGTGAGGAGAGCAGTCAAAATATTTCACACGTGGAAATCAAAATGAAGTAGAACATCATAAGGAATTGATTTTTTTAAAAGCAAAGTCTAGGATCTTTAAAAAACTCATATACAATTTGGAAGTTTGCATCAGTCATGTTCATCCTTCAAATTCTGATGCCGTATAAGCTTGACTTGCTAATGATTCCATCTTCTCACTCACTCGAAATGTTTAAACTTGTATAACTTGAAAAATGTTAAAAAAGAAAGTGATAAGGTGTTTGGAGTACTTTTATTTTTAGAGTAATTTCTTCTCCAAAATTTGTTCCATTTATAATTTTGTTCTGTTTTTTAAAAGTGCTGCATTTCGTTTGTTACCCTGTTTGGCATGCCTTGTTTGATACTTAAAATTGTGTTACTGTTTGGCATTTGCACTTCTTTTTCCCCACATCCACCACCACCTCGAGTTCCACCTCTTCATGCACTCACCAAATGATGAACCCATCATTTCCCAATTCGCCATGTTCATTCCTGCTGCACATGACAACTAGCACAAGTGCATGTTCATGTGTCTGGCGAAGGAGATTTGAGTGTTTGGTGAAGGGGCTGAACTCCATGGTAAATACTCAGTGACGGTCATACAGGCACGAGTGTGTGATCCATGTTTGATTCCTGCTGGCACCTCACAGTGAGGCCACATCACTCTCCAGCCCATCGCCCTGTCTTGCCATCTACCTCTATGGTCTAATATTTGAATGTTCATTACAGCAAGGGAGAGGAGGTGGGGAGGTAAGGTGGAGAAGAGGAATAAAAAGGAAGTGACGCTGATCTACATGCACTTCATGCCAGAAGGAACAGCGAGATCAACCAATATGTCCTCGCTCGCTCAGCAGTGGGATGGCAGAAAGGGATAAAAGAGAAGAGGTGCTGACATGGAAAGAAAAGAGGAAGTGGAGCATACGGGATACCTGGCAGATATAAACAGATTAACTGTATGTGTTTTTGGGAAAACACACTGGTCAAGATTTTGCGTGTGTGTGTGTGGTGGGGGGGGGAGAGATCTGCAAAGAATCTGACTCCTCCACAAAAAAATGGGAGGGAGTTTCAAACAGGTTTAAGCCTCTCTTATTTCCAAAAATATATTATGAGAAAACATCAAGAAAACTGTAACTAAACCCTTACATATGGCATAAATATAATGTAGTGAACACACAGAAACCTCATGGTACCTCATCATATATTCATTCATGCAAGTAATTCTGTGTTTATAGTCATATGTTGAAAAGATATAACAATTATAATCATATTGTCTTTTTATCACATGAGAGTTTTTATTATTATTATTTTATTATTAGATCTGAAATTTATTTGCTTCATGGTTCTATAAACGTATATCCTTGTCAACTTCATATCTTTTGTATTTACATATGCATCCAACTTAGATGACCTCCAACACATAGAGAGGTTGGGATTGAATCATCATCATCATCATCATCATCATCAGAGCCTTATCCCATTATTTGGGGTCGGCTACATGAATCCTGTTTTGCCAAAGATTTCTATCAAGTGCTATATTCACATTTAAACCCAAGAAGCCAATGTCCTTTCTAATAACATCACACCATCTCACTTTAGGACTTCCCCGAGCTCTTTTACTAACATCCACTAAGATTTAGTCACATCTTTTAACTAGCACTGAGTTAGGTCGACGGTGCACATGTCCAAACCACTTGAGTCTATTTTCCTCATTTTACCATCAATTGGAGCTACTAGATGGCACACTAGATGGCATGCACAAAACAAGAAATGGTCCAAACTTTTTAAAATTGGTGGTACAATCCACACCTTTCTCAAAAAAGCCATCATTAACATTTTTAGGCTTTGAAAAGGAAACTCAAAGTTCATGTAGAGATGCATAGATCCAAAATCAAAGCAAGCCATAAGACTGGACACAGTAAGCATGGCATCTTCTCTGTTTCAGTGGATACTATCTTTCTCAAAGACTCTCAAGCAGGAAAACATGAGGTTCATAAGAACATGGTTATGAAAATGTCTGGCCTGCACCAAATATTTATGCGAATTCTAAACAGAAAGAGATGGAAGCGTACAAGAAAATTACATTGCTAAATTCTTACGGATTCATGTGTGCATTTGTCCTTTTGAAACATAGTATCTTCTGTCTTTCTCATCATCATTATCATCATCATCAGAGCCTTATCCCAATTATTTGGGGTCGACTACATGAATCCTGTTCCGCCAAAGATTTCTATCAAGTGCTATATTCATATTTAAACCCAAGAAACTAATATCCTTCCTAATAGTATCGCACCATCTCATTTTAGGTTTTCCTCGAGCTCTTTTACTAGCATCCACTAAGATTCGGTCACATCTTTTAACCGGCGCTGAGTTAGGGCGACGAAACACATGTCAAACCACCTGAGTCTATTTTCTCTCATTTTACTATCAATTGGGGCTATCCCTAAGTCATTACGGATGCACTCATTTCTAATCTTATCTTTCTTAGTCTTGCCACACATCCATCTCAACATCCTCATCTCTGCAACACACATTTTGTGAATGTGTTCCTTTCGTACTGCCCAACACTCGGTACCACATAACAAAGCAGGTCTCACAGCCGTTCTATAAAACTTCCCTTTGAGTTTCACAGACATACGGCGATCACAAAGGACTCATGATGTGCTTCTCCATCTTAACCAACCTGCCTTAATCCTATGTGTAACGTCATCATAAATCTCCCCATTCTCTTGTATGATAGACTCTAAGTATCGAAAGCTACTACTCTTCGAAATGTTATGTCCATCAATTAGAACTATGTCTTCCTGAATCACTCTCCTATTACTAAAATTACAATGCATAAACTCTGACTTACCCCTACTAATTTTAAAACCTTTAGACTCCAAAGAAAGTCTCCAATGCTCTAACTTAGTATTTAAAGCATCAATACTCTCATCAATTAAAACAATATCATCTGCAAATAACATACACCAAGGGATATCCTCATGCAATTGTTTTGTTACTTCATCCATAACTAAGGCAAAGAGATACGGACTAAGTGCAGAACCTTGATGCAAACTTATAGAAACTGAATATTTACTAGTCTCCCCAGCAATAGTTCGAACACTAGTAATAGCACCGTCGTACATATCCTTAATCAAATCAGCATATCCTTGAGAGATTCATTTCTTTCTTAATGTCCACCAAATCAATTCTCTCGGTATTCGATCATACGCCTTCTCTAAATCAAGAAAAATCATATGCAAATCTTTTCTCATCTCTCTATACTTCTCCATTAGCTGCCGTAGTAAGAAAATAGCTTCTGTAGTAGATCTATTCGGCATAAAATCAAAATGATTTTCCGATATAGTAGTCATACATCGGAGGCGTTTTTCAATTACTCTTTCTCAAAGTTTCATAGTATGACTCATAAGCTTAATTCCACGATAATTATTGCAACTTTGAATATCTCCTTTGTTTTTATAGAAAGGAACTACAACACTTTTTCTCCAAACTTCTGGCATTCTCCGTTCCTTTAAAATTTTATTAAAAAGTTTAGTTAGCCACTGAATACCAATATCTCCTAGGCCTTTCCATACTTCAATAGGTAATAGGGTGTTTGGTTGCTCTTTTTTACCTCTTTTTTCTCTCAAATTTAAAAAAGAGAGTAAGAGGTATTCTAACCCCGTTTGGTGTTCCTTTCCTAAATTTTAGGAAGAGGATCTCGTCCCGTGTAAGTCTTCCTAAAAAAAAAAAACAAGTCTAGACCAATTTTTTTTTTAAAACACCCACGTCTCCTCCCTTCCACTCGCGACCCCCCTCCCCCTCCCCTCCCTTCCCTCTCCCTCCCGCCGGCTCCCCCCCTCCCTTACGCGGCCCCTCCCCTCCCTTCCCTCTCCGGCGTCCCCTCCCCCCCTCTCCCCCGTGGCGTCCCCCCTCCCCCTCTCCCCTCCCCCGCCCCCTGCGCAGCCCCTCCGCCCCCTGCGCAGCCCCCTCCCCCCCTCCGCCCCCTGCGCAGCCCTGCGGCTCCCCCCCCTCCGGTTCCCCCCTCCGCCCCCTGCGGCTCCCCCCCCCTGCGCAGCCCCCTCCCCCCCTCCGGTTCCCCCCTCCGCCACACTGTGGCTCCCCCCCTCCGGTTCCCCCCTCCGCCCCCTCCGGCTCCCCCCCCTGCGCAGCCCACTCCCCCCTCCTCCTGCAGCCTCCTCCCTCGCAGCCCCCTCCGGTGGCTCCCCCCTCCACCCCCTGCGGCTCCCCCCCCTGCGCAGCCTATCCCCCCCCTCCCCCTACGGCCCCCTCCCTCGCAGTCCCCTCCGGTGGCTCCCCCCTCCCCCTCCCTCCGGTTACCCCCCTCCGGTCCGGTTCTCCCCTCCTGTTCTGGAACCACACCTCCACCTACCGGGGCCGCAGATTGAGCTGCTTCGCCAGGGCCATCTTCTGCTTCTGCAGCATCAAATCATATGTTTGTGATTTCTAATGAGAAGGCGTCATCATCGAATGGTAATAAGCAGACGACGACGAAGAAGGGGAAAAATGGACCATTTTTTTGATGGTTCTATCGTGGATGGATGGAGAGGGGATGGGACATGGAGGCAGGAGGGGGCTTACGGGGTTGAGAGTGTTGGCGGTGAGGCAGGAGCTGATCATGTGCTTTGTCTTCCAAACATGGTTATCTAAAATTTAAAAATTGTGATGTTTTTGACAAACAGTTAGGATTGATTTTCATCAATTTTAAAAGTTAGAGTTAAAAATCAGCGTATCATAATTTTTTAGGGAGAAATAGTCTTTTAAAAAAAATGCTCCCAAACACCCCATAAGCCATCTGGTCCTAAGGCCTTGCCCACTTTCATTTTTCTTAAAGCATCCTCAACTTCTGACATCTTCATACGCCTGAAATATTGATATTTATCAAATATTGTGGACTCTTGGGTACCTTTTAAAGAGAAATCCTTGACGCAATCTCCATTAAGTAATTTCTGAAAATAACTATGCCACCTCTCTTTATAGGGTGTTTGGTTACATTTTTTTTCCTCTTTCTCTCTCAAATTTAAAAAAAAGAGAGATAACTCGCTTAACTGTGTTTGGTAAGTATTCTTTAATTTTTAAAAGAGAAATCAACTCTATTCAAATCTCTTTCTAAAATAAAACATCTCTTGAGTTATTTTTTTTTGAAATCGTCCGTCTCGTGAGACCCTTCCCCCTCTTCTGCTCTCTCTCTCTCCCACTCCGTCCTCTCTCTCTCCCCCCCCTCTCTCTATCTCTGCAACTGCCGGAGGTGCCGGCGCCCCGGAGGGGAAGAACCCCTCCCCCCCCTCCGGCGGCCCCCTCCCCTCCCCCGGCGGCTCCCCCCTCCCCCTGCGGCGCCCCCCCCTCTTCTGCTCTCTCTCCCACTCCGTCCTCTCTCTCTCTCTCTGCAACTGCCAGGTGCCGGCGCCGGAGGGGAAGACCCCCCTCCCCCTGCGCAGCCCCCTCCCCTCCCCCTGCGGCGCCCTCCCCTCCCCTGGCGGCTCCCCCCTCCCCGTGCGCAGCCCCCTCCCCAGCCCTCCGGCGGCCCCCTCCCCTCTCCCGGCGGCTCCCCCCTGCGGCGCCCTCCCCTCCCCCGGCAGCTCCCCCCTCCCCCTGCGCAGCCCCCTCCCCAGCCCTCCAGCGGCCCCCTCCCCCCTGCGCAGCCCCCTCCCCAGCCCTTCGGCGGCCCCCTCCCCTTCGCCTGCGGCGCCCTCCCCTCCCCCGGCGGCTCCCCCCTCCCCCTGTAGCGCCCTCCCCCCCCTCTTCTGCTATCTCTCTCTCTCCCACTCCGTCCTCTCTCTTTCCCCCCTTCTCTCTCTCTCTCTCTGCAACTGCCGGAGGTGCCGGCGCCCCGGAGGGGAAGACCCGTCTCCCCCTGCACAGCCCCCTCCCCTCCCCCTGCACTTCCGTCCGTCGGGTCTTCGTCGTGTGCAAGGAGGACGGGGGCGATGACGGAGGACTTCCAACGGTGGATAGTGGGCAGCAGCCCGTCAGAGGAGGTGAGGGAGATCGACGGCTCCGACCACATGGAGAGTTGTCTGCCAAACACATCTACACAAATTTTAAAATTTATAATACTGCTGCAAAACAGAAAGTGTCAGTTTTTATCAATTTTAAATTTTAAGTCAAAAATTATGTTGACACAATTTTTTAGATAGAAATAGATTTTTAAAAAAAATTGTTCCCAAACACCCCACTAATCTCTAGATCCTGAGTTAAAATCCTTTGATCTTCACCTTTAATGCAGCGAACATGATCTAAATCTCTAGTTTTCCTTTCTCTTAATTTAGCAAGTTTAAATATGTCCTTTTCACCCTCTCGGGTTCTTAATTTATTATATAAATCTTCAAATGCCTTTGATTTAGCTTCGCTAACTATTTTCTTAGCTCTCTTTTTAGCGATTTTATAGGCTTCTAGGGTTTGATCATTTTTGTTAGTTTGCCAAACTTTAAAGCGCTCATTTTTTACTCTAATGATATTTTGGATTTCATCACTCCACCACCAAGTCTCTTTTTCTATATTCTTTTTACCTTTAGATTCGCCTAAGAGTTGTTTTGCAACCCTCGTTATACAATTTGTAACATTATTCCACATTACATTAGTTTCTTGTTCTAAATTTCAAATATTTTCCTTTAATAGATAATTTTTAAATGTTTCTAAACTTTTACCTTTTAAATTCCACCATTTAATCTTAGAACAATTATTTATAATGATCTTTCTTTTGAATTTAGGAATAGTGACATCCATTACTAACAACCTATGTTGAGGGGCTAGACTCTCACCAGGAATAACTTTGCAATCTTTACATAAAACTCTATCGACCTTCCTAATAAGAAAATAATCAATTTGACTTATATGTGTTCTACTCTTGTATGTTATTAAGTGTTCGTCCCTCTTCTTAAAGAAGGTATTAGTAATTGCTAAATCATAGGCCAAAGCAAAATCAAGAATAGTATAACATGTATCATTTCTATTGCCAAAATCAAGCCCTCCATGAATCCTCTCATAGCCTCTATTATCTTTACCCACATGACCATTAAGATCCCCTCCAATAAAGATTCTCTCTTCACTAGGGATATTTTGGATCAAACTATCAATAGCCTCCCAAAATTACTTTTTAATGCTCTCTTCTAATCCTACTTGAGGTGCATAAGCGTTAATTATATTCAAAATATCATCACCTAAGATAAGTTTAATTAACATTAGTCTATCCCCCAATCTATTAACTTTTACAACTCTATCTTTTAAGTTTTTATCTATTATTATAACAATACTATTTCTAGAGTTATTATTACCCGTATACCAAATTTTATATCCATCAATGTCTTTAGCTTTATGTCCTTTCCACCTAGTTTCTTGTAGGCAAACTATGTTAACCCTCCTGTCCTTCATTAACTTAACTAATTCTAAACCCTTACCCGTTAAAGTTCCTATATTCCAAGTAGCTAGACGGATCCTATATTTTTGGACTAGCTTCTTTACCCGTGTACGTCCAACCCCACACGGGAACCCTTGCCTATTTGACACCGCAATCGGGCGCCATTGCGGCGCGTCGCTTACGGGGAACGTCCTAGCTAGCCCTTGCTCACTTGTCATTCCATCCGGGTTCCGATGTAACGCGTCGCTTACGGGGGATGCCCTAACATTAGCACAAAAAGTATTTAGATCAGAATTCATGTTGGAGATGTGACAAAATTTTACTGCTGGCTGTCAACCTAACGCAAACCCCTCTCCTTTCTCATCCGGGCTTGGGATTGAATCACATAAGCAAAATCATAACTCATATGCCTTGATTCAAATTAGCAATATTCCTATCATGCTTATGTGAAGTTCTTATATCAAGTATTGAGATGCTGCTTAGTAAACCAATTCTTGTGTCATATCATAAATTGTGCAAAGTTCCACATCTTTTCACTTGCTTACATGGACAGGCATCCAAACTGCACCATAAGGGGATGACAAGCAAATACTAGGGCACCTAGTTAATGATGTTAAGCTCTTGACTACTATGTAGAACCAGGGATACCTTTATTCATCCATAACCACCAAACTGAAATTGGGTTCTTGCATTTTATTTTATTGCCCTTGGGTCAAACAATGACCTCACTGGGAAAGTCTGAATTATTGCTTACCTTGCAGTACATTTCCAGATTTCTTGATCTCAGTGACTTCCTGGTTGATTGTTATCCGAGAAAGGCCAGTAGATGAGCCTTACAGTAAATGTGCAATCAGACCTTGAGCATTAAAGACATAATTGCCACATAGCCTTTGGCAAACTCTAGAATGGATTTAGCAACTAAAGCAAAGAGCTCACAGACCTGAAGTTGGAGCAGAATTCTGGTTGCCTCATAGTTGAATCAATGCATTCATGCAAATCTATCCAATTCATTGATCTGAAATACCTACTGTCTTGTTAAAAAGGAAAAATGCTGAGGGTCCCCATTCTAATATGTCCATCAGGTTTCTATTTCATAGTTGTCCAGCCTGCGATGAAAGTTGAATTTTTTTCCTACATAAATTCTATTTCGTAGCTGATTTTAATTTATAGGGACTGTATGTCTCTTGGCAAAACAGTATGCAGATTTTGACGGCAATACCTACACTGATTAGTAAAGCAGCTTTTGTATGTATTTACTAATTCTTAATTGAATATGGGTAAATTAATCTGCAAGGAGTTTGTTTGAATCAGAAGAGTGTATTCTGCCTTGTTCTTTCAGTCTCATCATGCACGTCTCTATGCCATGTGCATTTGTGAACTTATATAGTTGCTTTGTCTCCTTGTGATCTATATTGAGTTGGTATTATTTTATCCTTCTGACTGTGGAATCTATATTCTGGAAAGGTCATATATCGAGACTTTAAAGCATCAAATATATTACTAGACGAGGACTTCAAGCCCAAACTGTCGGACTTCGGCTTAGCAAGGGAGGGACCTTCAGATGGGCGCACTCATGTTACCACAGCGGTATGCACATGTTCATGTGTCTATCTGAAATATAAACCTTAATTGTTATATTCCAGCCTAATCATAAATGTTGATGTAGTTTCTAAGACATTGTATTGTGACTATTGTCTTCCTTCCCCATAGTCTTTTATTGAAGAAACATAATTATGAGGGTTATTTGTTAGGGGTTTTTGTATAGAGCTCCCTAAAAGATTATGAATAGAAAACCCCAGCACAGTAAGTAGATGTAAATAGATACCCCATACATTTAGTGTATGCACATCATAGTCCTGATTTGGCAAATGGTGATGGCAGGGGTTAGATGTGTGTACAATAATAATAGGGTGGTTATTTACATATACACATTGCACAGTTTTTTTTTTTTTTGCAGATATGCCTTACTCTAGGTTATCTGCAAAAAAAAGGGAAAAGCATGTATGTTAACAAAAAAGGAGAAGAATGTATCTTCCAAGACAGTTAACAAAAAAGGAGAAGAATGTATCTTCCAAGACAGTTTTAGGTGTAATTGGTTTCTGAACTCATTAGATACCAGGAAACTTGCAATCAGTCTTTTGTATTATTGGTGTGCCTTTCGACGCATAAATTCTGTAAGTATTCAGCGGTATAAAAAATCAATAATAGGTTATTGCATGTTCCTTTACTCATGGTATAGAAACCAAAATGTTCCTCTACTGATGGGACTTATGTAAATGCGGAATGGAAATGGTCAGATCTAGGAAGTCTGGGAGGCGTTTGTCTTAGAAATGCAACTATGAGGAACAATAAATATTTGTTACGGAGACGTGTGATATCATTGGATACAGCAAATCATGCAACTGGACATTGTAAATTGGCATTGCTTCTCTATCCAAAAAATCTTAAAGTATCTAATGATTTAGAAACTGAAGACTTGTTCTTTCATGTCTTACTACTCACGGGCTTTATCTGATGAATAGAAAATGTAGTTAAGAAAATGACAAGTTATGCTCTGAGCATGGATGGTATTGTTTTATTGTTTTTTCATTATTGAACAAATGTGCTCTTTGGTATACCCAGATACTCCCTAGTGTTTCTTTATTCTTGTGGTTACAAGGTCATTTGGAGTATCACATTCGTTTGATCGTTGAATATGACTTATTCAAATGCACTTGTGGTTACATATTTTAATACTTGTTTCAGATAGTGGGGACCTATGGGTATGCTGCCCCAGACTACGTTGAGACTGGCCACCTCACAGTCAAAAGTGATGTTTGGAGCTTTGGAGTGGTCCTTTTTGAGATGCTTACTGGCCGGCGCTCATTAGATAGAAACCGCCCAAGACCAGAGCAGAGGCTCTTGGAGTGGGTGAAGCACTTTCCCATAGGGAGTAGGAAGTTCAGCATGATAATGGATCCAAGGCTCGACAATCAATACTCCCTATCTGCTGCTCGTTTAATTGCTAAGCTGGCAAACACTTGTCTCTCCAAGAACCCAAAGGACCGCCCTGGCATGAGCGAGGTGGTTGAAAGTATACAGCATGCAATCCAGGTATCTGAAGCAGTTGAACCAATAGAACCGTCTGAAGAACAACATGCAACTGACTCAGACAGTGAGGAGAAGACTGAACAGGTCAGCGTTTCTGAATCTGCAAAAAGACGGATGCTTCACTTGGCCAGTTTGGAGGAGAGTGCAAATGCCGGAGGTAGAAGAAAGTTTGCGATGATGCAGCGGGCCAGGCCGACATGAAATGCATATAGATGTTTCCTCTTGTGATGATCTTTAGATGATGTAGTGATACTACACACCTAGTGCCTTTTGGCAATTGTTATTGCATCAGGTGTTTCCTAGTAGCTAGAGTTTATCATTTGACAAAGGAGTGCTTACCGAAATTGTAGAGGCATTTTTCTCGATCTGATGTACATTCTTTGAGAATCTTCTTTGTTTTTTCTTCATATTTTCTTTTTACAAAAAGGTTGTTATGAAATTTAAGGGTCCTCAATTAAGAGTATCATTTGTTTGGAAATCAGAAATATGGTGATGTGCAGTCTCACATGACCATACCGGGACAAACTTCATGAGAAGGTACACATCTGCCTTGTATACTATGGTCACCACCATTTCCTGACAATAAAAGGAATAGTCTGTGAGTTGGCTTGTATCAACTGTAGTGTATTGCATAGTATATAAGAGGCCCTTTCAGTTGGGTCTTCTATGTACCAATGCCTTCGAGAACTGGAGTGGGTGGATAGCATCACCTTTAAGTGGGTCTTCTATGTAAATAGGTTGTTTCCGAATTTAAACCCATGATCTCCGGGGCATAATGGGGGACTCTTTACCGTTGCTCCCCCTCTCTTTGCAGAGAAGAAGTTATATTGCGCGATATGTGAAATGTATGCTACCGAGAGATCAGGGATGGACGTCTGTCAGTCTGCTGTTTATTCTCGAGAAACTTGACTTCCATTCAAGATTTGTCAGCTCGGTCGTACTGGTTGTCTCGATTTTTTATCGGGATGAGATGGTATCGTCCTGTTCCGTACTGTAAGATGTAAAGAATCTTTATATATATAATATATATAAAATAATATAAGAAAACTCTTAACTTAGTTGGTTAGACCGTTTGTGCGTTTCATCCAAGATATATGCAACCTGTGTGTTTCGAATCCGAATCCTCTTAGAATCAATAAAGAAACTTAATCAACTTACTTATAAAATATTTTGTATTTAAAATAAAATATCAAATATATAAAGTGTCCCGGTTGCGTTTCACAGACCGATCGTCCCGGTCTGAAATCGGCGGTTCAGGCCGTCTAGTCTCGGTTTGACAAACCATACTTCTATTAGGAATCTTGTGTTCCAGACTTGCAGGGGATCTTTGCATATATCCCCCTATGATCTTTGTAATTGTACTTATGCCCCTAAGTTTTGCAAATTGTCAGAAGTATCCTCGAATACTTCCAAGTGGCTGCAATTATACTCTTGTTGTGACTCAAGTGTAGTTTAGATGCTGAAATGATGAAACCACCCTCAAATTAGGTTTTATAGACTTGATAGGATCACGTGAATCTTAAGAATATTCTTTTGAAGTTGGCAACATAAGACTTGAAATTGTACAGCAGTAACTATATATATATAAGTATTCAGGGGAATTTTTGACGATTCATGACAAATAGGGGCATATGTATGCAAACACACTAAATTATAGGGGACTGTATGTAAAAAAACTCATACTTGATGATGGATGGCTTATTTTGTTAACTCTAACTTAACATACAAATAAATATAGTGTATCAACATATAAATAAATATATTTTATAACATACGTTACTGATAATTTGAAATATATACTATTAAATTTATGGATCATGTGCAAATACAATACAATGTATATTATTATATATGATGTTCAAAATGTGTTTTATATCGCATATTTTCATCATGTTATATGTTTATTATTCCTGTGTGAACAACATTCTACAATCCTCTCCAAGAATGAAAAATCTAAAACACATTTGAAACATTGGCATCCGAAATTTGTCGTTTTTTGGATACTCCTCATCCAATCAATGGCATCCTTTTTCATAACTTGTCTTCTGAAATGTGCTCAATCCCACTAATTATTTGGCAAAATTGGATTCTCACCCCACGGATGCAGATCTCCTCGTACTTTAATTCTTATACTTGCTTTTAACCCTTCGTACTTACACATTTTTTATTGATGCCCTCCAAAACTAAGGGTCTATATCACATGACTTGAGATTGTGAGAGGTCATAAACAAATATGGAGGTCAACAGTTAATTAGGTGCGCTTTGCCAACTGGCGGAAGGCGGATTAGGGTAGACATCCACGAGAACCAAAGTCATCATAACGTAGTTTGCCATGTGAGTAGCAAAAGATTCTTTTGTTCTAATGTGAAATGAGTAATAGTAATAATACCTGCTGCTGGAGGGTTGTGGTGCAGCTATTTTCTATTTTTATTTTTTTTAGATTACTTGTCCCGCGAGTCATTGTACTGTCCAATCTTACGTCAGACCACTATAAAAAATAAAAAAAAATAACGTCATTGTAGGGTGTTTGTTTGCTATTTTTTCATTATTTTTTCTCTTAAATTTAAAAGTAGAAATAAGAGAACTATCTAACCCCGTTTGATGATTCTATCTTAAATTTTAGAAGGAAAATCTCGTCTCGTTACAATCTCTTTCTAATTAAAAATAACTCTCTACTATTTTTTTAAGATGCGAACTCTCTCGAAATAGAAGATCTTCTCCCTCTCGAGAGAAACTTCTCTGCGAAGTTGCGAAGGTACATTCCTCACCCTGTTCACGGACGTCCCCCTCCCCTTTGCCGCTTCTCCCTCCGTCACCTCCCCTCCCCTCTTCCGGCCGCCGCATCCGCGTCCACCTCCCCTCCCCCTCCCTCTTCTGACCGACGCGTCCGCATCCACCTCCCCTCCCCTCGCACGTCCACGTCCACCTCCCCTCCCCCTCCCTCTTCTGACCGACGCGTCCGCATCCACCTCCCCTCCCCTCGCACGTCCACCTCCCCTCCCCCTCCCTCTTCAGGCCAGCGTCTCGCACGTCCATCTCCCTCTTCCGGCCGCCGCGTCCACCTCCCCTCCCCCTCCCTATTCCGGCCGTCTCCCTATCCTCACGCGTCCACCGTCCACCTCCCGGGAGCCCCTCCTATTATGGCAACTAACTGATTGGCTATATGCTCCAAGGAGAACATTCTCAACTTGAAATTGCATCAAACTGAAGTGAAAGTTCAACCTAATATTGGCTTTCTGCTAGTACTGGGTTGTTGTTTGGTTTGACTTAGAATATCAGAAGATATTATATTTTTATATCATATAAATATGACCTTTTATAGCGTGATATGTAGATTATTTCACGTTCTTCTCCAAAAAATGTAGTGATTGACCTACAGGAGAAATATGCAAAGATTGTTCAGTAGGGATTTTATCTTACAATCATTTTAAAAAGTTATCTGTAAAATAGTTCTATACAAATTTTAAAAATTATGACACTGCTATCAAATAAGAACTGTCAACTTTCATCAATTTTAAAATTTAAGTCAAAAATTGACACAATATAATTTTTTAGATTGAAATAATTTTTAAAAAAATTACAACCAAACACCCTATTAATGGGTTGATTTCAATGGATCTATTTTTTTGCGTGAAAAAGAGGGAGGATGCCTCGTACCTAGTAAAACTTACTCTGATCCATTCTTTTGACCTAATCTGACTCTTAAAAAAAAGGACTAGGGTCAAGAATTGGGTCAATTTTAAATCAAGTCATTATGATCGTGCATTTTCTTCTCTTGAGTGGGGCTGCTGTAATAATACTTGACCCAAATCTATCCCACCTGACTATACTTTTGACCATAACCAATTTGACTTTCCTTGACTATCGTCGGGTAGGAGACACAATACTCTAGTATGAAGGCAAGTCTGGTCAAGTTAAGATTAAGCAAAATTTATTAGACGACACTCATGACTCACCCTAATCTGACTCAACGTAACTCATTGCCACCTCGAGAGAGAGAGAGAGAGAGACGACCCAAGATCTGGATACCGGGAAGAACCCGATACCATTCGAATCCTGCCCCGTCGTCCACGAGTCAGAAGGCTCGGAAAGGATAAAAAGAGTGTGGAGGTACAAAGAAATAGGAAATAAAGCAGGACAATTCAACAATTAACAGGAATAAATAAACAACTATAACAGAGTCTAGTCCAACAAAAGTACAGTCTAAGGCAGAAGAGCGTACTCAACACCGAGTGAACACTCGGCCCGGCGAGCTGACAACTAAGAACCTCCGCGCAACACCCTCGAACCTCGAGGAAGAACCACCACACCTAAAAAGTAGGGGTGAGTCTCGGACGCGCCTCTTGACGCCCCCGTCTCACTTGAAAACACAGGGGTGAGCCTCATTTCATAGGCTCAGTAGAGATCCCGCAGACCCCACCTCGCAACGAGAGAAACGAAAGAGTAAGGTACTCACGAACACAAAAGTAACGCTACCTATTGGGAGTACGGCAGAAGCAACAAGCAATAATAAATAAACGGAAAAGCTCACTATGACTAACCGTACCGAATAAACGGACCTCGGTCCAACAGGAAACAAGCACGTACCTACCAGAAGACAGGAGCACCACCCACTAGAAGCAAAGCCGGATGCGTCCCCTGACGTCTTACACCGCGCCTCAGTGTCTCCCTACACGTCCCAGGCGGAGACTGAGACACACAACAAGTACCACGAACAAGGACTAGTTGGGGTTGCGCTCGTCAGCGCGGGTCCGACGCCCTCAATCACATGTGCACACACAGATCATGCGTCCTAGGTCTGACCCTCTAGCTGGTTCTTTCTCCGAAGCCCAGACTCAGGCTGTGCGTGGGGGCCCTACGGTAACCAGCCTAAAAATCGTCTCTCCGAGTCACGCTCTCCACCACTCCCAAGTGGGTTCGCACACGCGTGCGCAGGAAAGCTACGACTAGTGGACATGTCACTGGAGGTAAGGCTCAACTCACGGAAACCACCGATAGAAAAGAAACAGAGTGGCGGTCCTCCCCGGACCGTATCTCAAATGGCGGCCATCTCTGGACCGCAAAACGGGCCTAGCGATCTCCTCCGAGACTGCCAAGCTCAGCCTGGCGGTCATGCCATGGCCGCAACCAGGCAAGACAAAGCGTGGACTAGCGGTCTATTGCCAGGCCGCTAGCACCGTCAGGCGGTCATCCGAAGACCGCAAAACCCCAGGAAACGGTCCAGCCCTGATTGCAACCCGGCGATGACTCCCCAACGGTCAAAAACACGCACCCAGAGGGTGCTCTGACCAGACTAGGGAAACGGTCGGCTGCCGACCGTTACCCCAAGGGTAACGGTCCATCACCGCAACCCTGGCTTGGCGGTCCCAGGCGGACCGCTAAGCCCAACCGACAGTCAAAATCACATGGCGGCCCCCTGAGGGCTGCCAAAGGGAGGTAGCGGTTCCTGGTAGGACCGCAGCCCCAACCCGAGCACGGAAACCGCGGGAACAGCCAAAAAATCTGATCCACGCCCTGATCATCCCTCGATGATGGGGAAACAAAGGAGAATTCATCCCCAACCCTCTTAGCATGATTCTAAACCAAGGTTTGCTGACCCGGTCGACCCGGCCGACCCGGTCACGGCGCGGGACGGGTCGGGTCGGCCGGGTCGCACAGCGACCCGGTCCGCTCCCTCGGGCTCTCGGCGCGTGATTTTTTATTTTTTTAAAAAATTTTTAATAATTTTTTTTGAAAGATTAAATGTTATATATATTTAAAAATATTAGAATGTAGAAACTTTTTTATGATAATAGATCCATACTAAATTACACATAATTAATTATATAAAAATTACATATTACACCGCTTAATTAAACATCATATTATATATAATACATAAAAATTTATTTCAATTACTAAATATGTAAAAGTAAACAGTGACATAATAATGACATTCATTCATGAAGTATAAAATACAAAAACTCACTAATCCTCGTCATCTGTGAAGCCCGAATCCCAAAACTCACTCATCCTCCTCATCTGTGTAGCCCGAATCCCAAAACTCACTAATCCTCATCATCAGTGAAGTCCGAATCCCAACTCACTAATCCTCGTCATCAGTGAAACCTGAATCCCAAAACTCATCATCAGATGCATGAGACTGATCACCCGTATAATCTAACTCTATCCTAGTGGGTGGAGGTACATGTGGGTGGGACTGAAAATATGTAACCATCTGCACAAATGATGGGTCGTGTGCTGCGGTGGAGGGTACATGAAAATCTGTAAAAAAAGTCCTCACTACATCTATAGCTTCAATTCTATCATGTGCGACTACTGCTGGTGCTGGTGATGGTGCTGCTCGAACTCTGGACGTGGAGGAAGATCCTGCTCCGCCCTGTGCTCATGGTGGAGGTACCCGGGATGTAGAAGAAGATGTCCTGGGTGTGCTACGAGAACCGTATCTATCCTGTAACTGTGTCCGAAAGGAATGCTGGACATCTCCCGGAACTCAGTCGCATGTACGAAAATCGCGTCCCACTCCCGCAAGGTGCTCCGCAAACCTGTGTATGCCGGTGACGCGATGTTCGCAGTATCTACAGTGCACATGTCCATCACCCTCAACAGAGTATCCATGCTCCCACGCAGGGTGACGCCATCCGTCCATGATGACCTGCAAATGATGTAAAAGTTTACATTAGTGATTTCAATGATAAGTACAGAACTCTATATATGAAGAAATCTATAATTAATTATTAGTTAGTTATATATATAACCAAATGATACATACTAATTAAGAGTATGGACCCAAACTGGGCCAGTGCCCATCTCCAAACAATTTGACATTAAACGTGGTACGCAGATAGGACAGATAGTCTTCATAGCGCATTGAACCTGAATAGTTCTCCCAATACATGCGTATGTAGTATTCATACTGCTGCGAACCTTGTGCGTACACGACCTCTACTGGCGCAGCTGCGGCATAAGGATATGGATACGATGGAAAAAATGAACTACTGTTATCTGAGTCGCCATGATACATCGGCTGTTGCGGCCATGACCGTCCATACGAGCTTCCAGATCCCTGAGAGTCATGTGTGCTCATGCTCTCAAAATCAGACAACATGCCTTGATAGCTGGTACTGTCTGCAACCGAACTTCCATAGTAGGGATCCCAATGATCAGCTGCCCGTCGCTGCCGTGGAGCACCGTGGTCCTCATTTTACGTGGCATGTGTGAAGTGCTACTCCTCTGTCCATGCGGCATGTTGACGGCCCCCACGACCTCTACTATGACCACTGTTGTACTCTCTGCCACCAGCACTAGTATCCTCACCACGACTCCGTTGACCACCTTCACCACCGCCACCTCCATGGGATGAAGACCTTGTCGGTGTACTATCATCATCGGAGTCATGACTCCCACTGATGCGGGGCTCAACAGAGGGCTCGGGAGTGTCGTCATCTGCATTGGGATCTAATGTCTCCATGTCTGCAACATCTATCGGATTTAATGGTGGTCCCTTGTCCTTCTTGCTGATGAATAATGTGGTCCATGATGATTTTTTCTTCTGTGGAGTAGGGGGCGGCTTACCTGTTGCATGTTGTGTCCCTCTAGATTCCTAAGAAGTAGAAGCATGCTTAGATAATTTTTTAACTTACTTTCTATTGTGTAAGTCTGTACGTATACCTGAGACGACTTATTGGGTGCCTTAGATGTTGAGCGTCGTGGCGCAGCAGACTGAGATGGTTGTTTCGATGCTACCAAAGACTACACAATTGAAAGAAGAATATATTCTATTACCAATGAATTACATATTAACAAATGTAGAAATGACAATATAATTTCACCTCTCTAAATGAGGAACTCCCCCTAGCCTCTCTTGAAGTGGATAATCTTCTTGGTTCCGCAGATATTGAATGCCGCGGTTCCGTAACTCGGGACCACTGTTCTCCCGCAATGTTGGCATTTGTCGTACCGATTTGTAATATATTTCTTACATCATCATACATCAATATATGACTACGCTATCTAATGAAATTTGTGATTCAATTTTCATGTATTAATTCACCTGAGGTGGCTCATGACGCTCAATTGATGGGGGTTGCATCAATCGCTCCTATGTTGTATCATCGTACGCATAGGATATGTCTCCACCCCCAATGACGAGGTCTTCATCTAAATTAACTTCATCATCACGTCCCGTTGCTGACTCGTCACCACCCAAATGCACATGGGTGTCATATCCTTCCCCCACTGCCTCTTGTACAGCTGATGCGAGAAAAGTATTAGGCCGTGGTGTCTCGCCATGTTCTTCAACCTTCTCATCCAATTCTGCCTCACCACGCTCGGTTGTGGCCCTTGCAACCCATGCTACCATAGGGTCATCATCGTCTCGCAAGTACACAGCATCCGTTGGCCGTCGTAATCTCCCTCTCCTCTCCTTGTATCCATTTGTACATGCCGGACCTTTAGCCTCATGTTGTAATGAACATACACCATTTTGTCTAGCCTGCGGTGTGTTAGCCTATTCCTCAGCTTAGTATGAAAGAAGGAGAACGTCGACCAATTCCGCTCACACCCACTTGACGAGGATGTTTGCGATAGAACTCTCATTGCGATCTTCCTTAATACGGGTGCACTTGTGCCGTAATTTAGCCACCACTCAGCTGTGTTTAAGATAGATCACGTACAATATAATAATTAGATGTAAAAATTACTTCTCGAGATATAGAAGGTACATTGTGAAGACACATTACCTGGGTCGAGTCTGTCACGACTGGCCATGGCATTAGGTGTCGCAAATGAACCAATTGCCTCTCTAAATATTTTCATCTGCATTATCAAAAAATATGAAGTGTATATTTCATTTAATATTGTCAATGTTAAAATATCCAAGTATACCTCATTCAACGCATCAGCAGCATCTGTTGGGGTGAAAGACAACCGGTCTACCACAATGTTGACCGATTCTATCAACGTATCGTCATAAGCAAGGCCCCGAGCATATTGGAAGGCCGGATGTAGATAGTACGCTGCAATCGTAAGACAATGAATTACATATTAGTATCAACTGAAAATCACAGCTCATTGATTGGACGAGAATGTAAGTGTTTACCTGCCATGTGAAGATCGCGGCTCATTTGTCTGTCCCATCTGTCCTCCACAATCTCTAGAATGGTGGGTCCATATTTTTTGGACGTTGTAAGGATCTTCCGCTTTGCAGCTTCTATTTTACTGTACACCAACCCCATGGTTGGTACTCTATCCCCATCCACACATCGCAGTACCTCATACAGTGGCTCTATCAATGACACTAGTACCTTCACTCTATCCCAAAAATTCGAGGTGTTGACAATCCCCTCGACCTCCGCCCCTTCACGTGAAGCAGCAAAAGAGGAACTCAGCCAGGTCTCACCTCTAAACATTTGCTTCAACCCATCCTTATGCTTCAGTAGGCTCTGCAATGCGATGTAGTTGGTGACAAATCGTGTGATGCCAGGCCTCAACAGTTCACCGCCACAATGCTCCCTCATCCATGCCAATACAAGTGTGTGGTTGTAGATATATTTCGTGATTTTTTGTGCCACCTCGACCACAGATTTTACCATACGAAGTTGCCCAATCTCCTTCAGCATCAGATCTACACAATGTGCTGCACAAGGGGTCCAGAAAATGTGCCGTTTTTTCTTCATTAGCTCGTCCCCAACCTTCTTATAGTTCGACCCATTGTCAGTCACCACTTGCACAATGTACTCCTCCCCAATCTCAGTCACCACTTGCTCCATCAATGACAAAATATATTGGTGACTGTGAATTTGACCAGACGCATCCACTGATTTGTGAAAGAAAACATGTCTGTCACAATAAATAAGGAAGTTGATCAGGCTAGATTTGTGGTACCTGACCATCCATCACACATCAGTGTGACTCCGTACTTTGTCCATTTCTGCTTGAATGAGTCAATGTAACTCTTGATCTCAGCAACTTGTTCATCAAGATATACGCCAGCCAATTCTCTCGCTATAGGTGGCTGCACGTGTAGTCCAAGGACCTGTGCTTCCTGAAACATTGGCTTGTAGTAAGGGCTATTGGCTGCATTGAAAGGCAGACCCGCGTGGTGCCACCATTTTGCAACAGCCTGACCAAGTTTCCATTTAGGTCCCTTCTGGCCATATGCATCGTCCATCATCGTTTGCTTGCTATGCTCTCGGGATAGTGCACCGGGCTCCACATCTTCAATGTTGATCGATTGTGTCCTTTTTCTTTGTGTCCCCGAGTCACCAGTCAATAAACTCCTTATGCCTCGTGGTTGTCGAGTCGTAGATGAACCACCACTCCCTGATGCTCCGGTCCTCGTCGTCTCGCGACTACGGACTATAGTCTCCTCGGGATGTCTTGACTCTTCCCTGCTCTGACATACTGCCTCACGAAACTCGGCTTCGTATGGATCGTTCACAGTGACATACACATTAACCTGCTCAGTACGTGCTTGTTCGTCTTCGTCACTGGGTTTCCATGCACATTCCTCCTCGTTGCTGCCGCTTGCTATTCCGCTCACGGCCGTTTGATCCCTTTTCTTCTTTTTTTCCCTTTCTTGCATCTCAGCTCTTTTCTCCCGCAGGTGCCTAACCATTGCAAGTTTCACATCTCTAGGCACATGGGTACACCCAGCAACCTCAGAGTATCCTGCCCCGGCTCCTCCTGTCAAATGCTTCTTCAACCGAGACACCCATCCTCCCCGGTGTTCTATTTTACAATGGTTACAACGCCAACACCTACGGTTGCCATCCAACAAAACTCTGTATGACCACCCAATATCATTTGTTCGTTCCTTAGGAGCCATAGAGTGCTATCTCCTAAAATTAAGAAATTCAAATTATGAAAATATATTATTTCCCATCTACAACTAACAATGAACATAATTTCATTATTTGCGTATCATGCAAGACTAAATTCAATATTTAATACATCTTCATATAATTTAGTTCAAAATAATATCATTATTTCTATAACATACATATAAGGTTAATATTTATAACTAATTAGATATTTAAAATTACATCTCTAATTAGATATTTAAAACTACATCTCTAATTAAATTACATGCCACATATAAATTATAAACATCTCTAAATAATTTACATTATACATATAAATTAACTTTAAAATTATTTATAAAATATTCAACACTAAATTTATATTTACATTAAATTAAATTACATTATGCAATTCAATTAACTAATATACATTATGCATTTAAAAATATTTTACATCTACAACTAATAATGATATTAATATAAGTATTTCTACAACATACAATACTAAATTTAATATTTAATATTACATTTAAATTAAATCTAATATTTAAACATGAATTGAATAACACATCAAAAAATAAATTTATTTCTACAACATGAATTAAATATTATTTATATTAATTCTACAAAATGAATTAAATAATACATAATCAAAATGATATTTATACAACGTAAATTAAACAAAAATTATATTATTTGTATAACATGAATTAAATAATTTATAATAATATTAAATAATATAATAATATATTTTCTTATATTTTTTAATTAAAAAAATCAAAAAATTAAACAACCCCCCCCTCCTCCCTCCCCCGCCCCCCACCGGAGTGGGGGCGGCGATGCAGACGCCCCCCCCCCCTCCCCATCTCACCCTCCCCCCCTCACGGTGGAGACGGCCCCCCTCCCCCCTCTGACGGTGGCCGGACCCCGACGCCGCCCCGACACCCCCCCTCCCCCTCCCCGCGACGCCCGCAGACTGCCCCCTCTCGCAGACGCCCCCCCCTCCCCCCTCCGACGGTGCCGCCCGCAGACAGCCCGCCGCACGCCCCCCCCTCCCCCTCCGTGCCCGCGACGCCCGCCGCACGCCCCCCTCCCCCCCCCTCCGTCGCCCGCCGCCCGCAGACCGTCCACCCCTCCCCCCTCCGACGGCCCGCAGACGCCCCCCTCCCCCTCCTCACGGTGCCCCCCGACGGCCGCAGACGCCCACCCTCACCCTCCCCCCACCCCCTCCTCCACCCTAAAACCAAAAATTTAGGCACCTACCTCTGATCGCCGGTCGTCGCTGCCGTCCGGTGCCGTCCGCCGCCGTCCGCCGTCGCTCTGCACCGCCCACACCCGCCGGCCACCGCCTTCAAGCCGCTGCGGATGCCAGACCCGCCCGCACCCCGGCCCGCTAAATGGGCGACCCGGCACGTACGTGCCGTCCCGCACGAACCACACCGGGCCCGCCTCGACCCGCTCCGGTACGCGGCGGGACGCACGGGACCATGCGGTCCAGTGCGTCCCTGCCACGACCCACCGCCCGTGCGACCCGGCGCCCGCCTGGGTCGGGTCGGGTCGTGCGGGTCGGGGCGGGACGGCAAACCGTGTTCTAAACCCATAGATTGGTCAAAAACCCTGAGAAACGAGAGATATGGCGCTCAACCCCAAAACATGTGTTTTCACTCTCCCGGCTCAAATACGCCCCTCTCGACCTCTCCTCGGCTTACAAATCACGGAGAATGTAGGAAAGAGGGCAATGATCCGTCCCCCTACCTCAAGGAAGCTCGACACCTGCCGGATCACCGCCGATCTCCAAATCTCGGCCGAACAAGATCACCATACCTCACGCCGCAAAAATGGCACCATCACGATCACCTCGTCGCCGCCGTCACCATCGCGACGCCGCCTTGGTCCGACGTCCGTCACCGGAAGAGGAAGGGCACCGCGAACTCTTGGACAGGGGAGGGGGAACTTGCAACGGTCGGCCGCGGCTCACGGGGAAGAAAAGAGAAGAAGAAGAAAGAAGAAAGGAAAAAGAGAAAAGAAAAAGGGTTATTTATAGAAAATCCAGAAAATGTGAAAAACATGGAAAATTAGAAAATTCATTTTCTCGGTCCTCGGAACACGCACAACACACTGGTAACGTCCCGGAGTAGGAGAACACAACAGTTCGCCCTCTACGGGGTTCCGAAGGCTCGTAAGGGAAAAACACGCGTAAACCACAAAACGCATTCCGGGATCCCCGAAAGTGATCCGAAACTCACGGATCCTGATCCGAAAAATATCCAAAAAACCCGAGATATTACAGAGAGAGAGAGAGATAAATTTTTCAATAAAATAACATCTACTTATTGATGTCAGCCAATTTGATCTCATCTTACGCGTACTCCCCTCTGTTGTCCACTACACGTAAACTTAGTTTGAAGAAGTCGTGGGTCACGTTGAATGGCACTATTATTATCATATCGGGTTAGGGGGAGGAGCCCACCCCATCCGGATTCCGGAACAAGAGGGGCACTGATTTCGTGCTCCTCAATGTGCACAGAAGGCATGTTTGTCCACTCGCATCCTTATCTGAGACTCCAACAAGAATTTAAATAGAAAAAAACAATTCTGATCCAAATTGCTTGTACAGCTCTACACCTCTGAGTCAAGTCATCTCTAATTAATTTTCCCATTTTTTAATAGATGTGAAAGTTATGGATTAAGCGTTAGATTCAAAGATTATAATGTCTAAGAAGATTAATTAACCTCCTCCACAAACAAGAATCCGAGTGCAGATATTTTAGCCAAGGATTCGTGCTCCAATAAGACAATGCCTCTCTTATAGGGACGGGGAGGGGGGTTTCAAGTATGAAATATTTCTTTCATTTTTTTTAAAAAAAACTTTCAATACGGGTGGATCCTTCTCGCCACCGACGTTGCCCACTTCCCTTTTTGAAGCAGACTCCGGCCATATTCCATATCCCAAGTAGTCTAATGGTAGTGGTAGCGTATCATTGTATGATGACATCAGTCGATCGTAGAGACAACATTAGAGACATCATTAGAAAACCTTTCTCCGAGATTACCTTACCACACACATTCTCATGCGTATTACCAAGATAGGTGACCTCACAATCCTGGCATGATTACTTGGATTTGTGTTCTCCTACCGCCAATCGACCTGGGATTCCAGCATAGCATACCTTGTTCCCATGATCGCACGATATCTCCCCAGAACGGTAGTTGTGCCTTGACTCGGATTCTTCCCCTATAAAAAGTTAGTCATTGCAAACCCACAAGGTACGTAAGCAATTGCCCCATACATTACTCCTTATATCTGATCTCTTCCTACCTTCGCCTATTTAAGCATCATAGAGTTTTCTTGAGAAACATCACCACCGATGAGAATTTTTCTTTCTGTGCAAGAGGACTTGCTTCGGCGCTTGGAGAACATCTCTTGACGCTCGGGACTTCCATCTTGAGGCTCGACCTTCATCCTTCATGTTGTGGTTTGGTGCCCTGGTCTCTTTATTGGGTGTCACAAAAAAAAATTCTAGTGCAACATATGCAATACTTAGGCGCGGTCTGTGGGAAATGACAAGAAAGCCTCGCCCCCCTCTCACAATAACGCTAAGAGGACAAAGCCTGACGTTGAAGCACAACCCTCTATTGAATATGTTCTCCCTGATCCTCCTGCTCCTGTCTCCCAGGAATAATTCAGCACTTTGCTGGAATAGATACGGTCTCTACACAAGATGATTCTCAGGCTGGCCAACAAGATGAATGCACGGGCCCCACCTGTGGTCAATCAAGAAGATGATCAACTCCCTCCTCTATCGGTCCACCCGATGAGCAACAGCCAAGAGTCAACTCACAGCTCTTCCTCCTCCAGTGCTCCCCCAAAAGTCAGTCCCCGCCCAGAGGCCCTCCTATCCATGGAGCACCAATCGAGGACCTAAAGAAGGAGTTCAAGGAGGCAGTCACTAAGGTAACCGAACATGTGCACTCTACAACTCAGGTCAGTAGTGTGAGCGACGTCACGCGGTTCGGAGTTGAGCGGGATGCGGGGAAGAGGAAGAGAGCGGAGAGCGCGCGGGCTCCTCTTTTTTTGTTTGTTTTGTTTGCTGCAACACAGAAATGAGAGGAAAGAGAGAAGGGGCCACCACGGGAGATTGCTCCGGCGGGGCGAGCGGGACAAGTATGATATAGCAAAATATGGGGATTAAACGGCCATAGCAGGAAGTGACTCGCCGCGACCTCGGGGGGACGGGAATGATGCAAAAATTAAATAACAAGAATTGAAACGGCCATTGGGGAAGTTACTCGCCGCGGCCTCGAGAATATGAACAGAATATAACAGAATATAGAGAAAATATGAGAACAGAAATTTAAACGGCCATTGGGGAAGTGACTCGCCGCGGCCTCGATGATATGAGCAGAATATAACAGAATATAAAGAAAATATAAGAACGGAAATTTAAACGGCCATTGGGGATGTGACTCGCCGCGGCCTCGATGATATAAGCAGAATATAACAAAGCATAAAGAGATCGTAGGAATAGAAAATTAAACGGCCATTGGGGAAGTGACTCGCCGCGGCCTCGATGATATAAGCAGAATATATAACAAAATATAAAGAGAATATAGGAAACAGAAATTTAAACGGCCATTGGGGAAGTGACTCGCCGCGGCCTCGATGATAAGATGTGATCGCCAGGGGCCAAAAGACCCCAAAATAAGAAGGTGATCGCGCCTACCTCAAAAGCGGGAGATGGCGGGTTGCTTCTTCCTCTCCTTCCGGCCGGCCGACGGAGAGGGCTTTCCTCGGGTACCCTTGCAAGACAACGACAAATAAATGACAAGTGGATTAGAAAGATGGAGGTGTAGTATTCGAATCCTTGCGATAAAAATAACGAAATGATGGCAAGACACACACCTGGTTGGTGTTATCTTTTAAACCCCTCTCGGACTCGAGTAGGAGGAAAATGAGATGATGGATGTAAGAAGTATAAGAGAAGAGGCCCCCTTGTGAAGGGGGATAGATGATGCAATATGATGAATGTAAAGGACTATGGAGAAAAAGGGGAAGAAAAGGCTTATTGGATGAGCCGAGGGTGAAATCCGGCGGAGCTCCGGCAGCGTGGGGACGACGTGGAAGCGCGGTGGATGAAGACGACCTTCCTCTCGCGAGCGTGAGCACCCGAGAAGCCGGCAGAACCTCCACCTACAAAAGAACCCACGGGTTAGAAAAATGACTCCGTAGCCTCTGGGCTCCGGCAGCCTATCGGATCACTGCTTAGCTCCCTAGAACTGAGGGGGTGGGCCTCTATTTATAGAGCTCCGGAGGGTGGAGGCGTCCAGGACCCTGGACACCTCCATCAGGGCCGAAATAATATTTTATTCTATTTTTATTGATTTTTTTAGAATACTTTTATGGGGGCGTCCAGGGTCCCGGACGCCTCTAACAGGTCCACCGAAAACCGACGACGGCCGCACGCGGTTTGGCACAACGCGTGGTTTTGTGAGCGGCGCCTCGTGATTCAGAAATGGGCGCGTCCAGTCAGCTGGACGTCTCTAAATTTGGCTTTTTTCACACACGACAAACCGTCGTTCGGTGGCCGGCGCCCGTGAGTGAGTTGATGGAGGCGTCCAGGGGCCTGGACGCCTCCAAAAGTTTATTATTTTTTATTTTTCTTTTGTCTTTTATGACAAGGGCTGGCATTTTAATTTTTTTATTTGTTTTTATGGAGGCGTCCAGGGACCTGGACGCCTCCATTAATATATATTTTTTTATTTATTATTTTTTTGTGCCAACTGGCATTTATAAATATTTTTTATATTTTCTTTTTATGGAGGCGTCCAAGGGCCTGGACGCCTCCATTAATTATTATTTTTTTATATTTTTATTTATTTTTGGGCCCTGAAAAAAAATAAAATAAATCAAAATAATGGGGGCGTCCAGGGGCCTGGACGCCCCCATTAAGACCCACCCGGGTCCTAGATCAGGCGTCGGCGGCCGCCCGGCAGACCCCCTTCTTGATTCCGGAACCTCTTGATGCGTCGACTGGTGTTGATGCCGTCCGAATGCCGTGACGAAACGATTCCGGTTGCCGAAAAAGGCGGAAGAAGACTCAGGAAAAGGAAGCACTCGAGCGATTCGAAATGCGTAGGCCATCGCGGGGCGTCGTATAGTAATATGAGACTTTCTCAGGAGACGTCAGGAATGGCGTGTCTACAGCTGCCCCGCCTTGGCGTCTGCTTTGCAAGGGAGCGATACGTAGTGGAATGGTATCGAAGTGGAGTGAAATGGAGTGGGAGCGGACTGATAAGTTGATGCCAAGGTGTGATGAGACACGCTTGTGACGTTACTGTTTGGAATCTTTCCTGAAGTTTCAATGAGGCGACCTTGAAGGAGGTCTTTCAAATATTGACGATTGCTTGGACGGAGATCAAATAAGGGAGGGTGAGATGTGCACTCAGGCACGAAACAAAAGAAGACCAACTTCTCGGTGTGGAAGTACCTGGGTCATAAACCGGAGGTTTCACCTTTGGGGAGCGGTTACCAGCCAATGTGGAAGTGCTGCGGCCAAGGTGGGTCAAAAAGGTAAAGGAATATCTGAGGGTCTGTCCAAACAAGGGTCTCCTTTGGAAGAGCAGCGTAGGGCTGTCTCAAAGAAACTCAGTATTTCATTCAGAGTGGAATATCTCATATTTGTAGGAATTGAAACACAACGGCTTTCACAATCGAATCGCTTGAATGATCTTCCGCAATAAATCAAAGTCCTATATGAATGCATGCTGGGTTCAAAGAAAAATTTAAAACAAACAAAAATAGAAAATAGCCAAGGATAATATTGTCAACTTGTGAAGAACGGGTCAGGATACCGACCCGGTGAGCTGATACTGGGCTGGGGCCCGTTTATCCGCGCACCAACTCACTGAATGGAACCGTCGTCCCCATGCTACCACAAGTTAACGGCCTATCCGTACAGCCTAAATTCCTCCGGGATCATCACCGTTTTTGTTGAAGGGGAACTCAGATCCCGGATTCGTTCGGGCCGCAAGGTCCTTGACATGTTCTAGTAGCGTAGGTATCATATACTATGATGCATGAGATGGTGGGACCAACCAATGAAAGGTGGGACAGGACAAAGACGTCCGTTAGCAAAACCTGCACAGATTAGCAAATGTTAACAACATCAGAAAGTAGCAGAATCACAGCAGAATCGCACCACAATGGAAAGGAGATCTAGCCAAAATCCTGACGTGGACAATTGATGTGACATGTTTCGTCCTGTAGCGCCCTACCCTTCCTATAAGAACTCCCCTTAGGCTAGTTCATTCAAATGCACCAAGGTGGGTTTTGGAAACTCAGGAGAGGAAGGAGAGGAGAGTTTGGAGCTCAGGATGGAAGGAGAGTCTTCCCGCGTTATGAAGAGGAGCAGGCCTAGCAGCGAGATTAAGCGACTTTCCGACCTCGAGGGTCATCTGAGTGGGACGATCATGTCGCATATGGTAAGGCGACTCTTTTCAAATTTCTGCACGTGAACCTTCTTCTTACTTCCTTCATTTCTTCTTCTTTCCTCTCCCAGCCATATCCACTCTTCCCAGGCCCGAGGAAGTTTTCCAAGCTGCCATGGCTTTCAAAGCTGACTTCCAATATCTCCATTGGCATGAGGGCCATACTCTCGAAGTGGCATCTGCAGGGGCTCCTTATTCACGCCAAGCATTACGAGAAGATTCGTATGGACTGGGCGGCTATGGGCGCGCTAGTGGAGGTCTGGCATCCCCAGACCCACACTTTTATCTTCCCAACCTTTGAGGTGACCATCCTCCTCGAGGAGGTGGAACTTCTGCTCGGTTTGAAGAAATTCAAGAGTGACGGGAAGGTGAAGGCTATGCGGATGCTGACACGGGGTACTTCTGAAAGCGTCCTTGGAAGCTTCATGCCGCCCGACGCAGCTAGAAAGGTCCGTACTCAGAAGGGGATCGATCTCCAAAAGCTTGCGGAGTGGGTCATGGACGCCCAGAGAGGGTCACCAGACGATGACTATTTGGAGGGAATCATGAAGGGGTTCACCATTTGTCTGGCGGGTGCTCTCTTGTTCCCTTATACCGACAACATAGTGGAGGAAGACCAGCTGAGTGCTATCTGCGGGATCTGGCGTGGAAAGAGGGTGGGACCCGCCGTCCTCGCCTATCTTTACAGCGGTCTTACTGCCTCGAGCCTGGGTAAGCCTCCATTTGGTTGTGCACTTGTCTTGAATTGCTGGCTGGATTTGCATTTCAAATTCGACCACCGCGGGGGAATGCCAACCGCTTCGAAGCTCTTCCAACAAAGCCCGCTTCACCACATAGCCGACGTGTTAGGCTTTGGTGGTACTGTAGTGAACCGCGTTCCGTGGCTGAAGAAACGTGAAGACTGGCGGTCTCACTTCCGCACCGTGACACAAGGCTTCTTCACTTGCGCACCGGCATGTTTGCTTTCGCTTGATCTCCTCATGAGGCCTTCTCCCGAAGTCGATCTTCAACTGATCGGCGCGACCGAGTTTGTTCTTTACAACGCGCATCGGTGCTGCCTGCAGATTGGCATCCCACGCCATTCGTTCCCGCCACCGACTGGCATCGTTCCCTTGAAGAAGAGGGAGTTGGGTACTGAAGCGGACGCGAAGGAAGCGAAGGCCATTAAAGCTCCCTGGAAGACAAGTGTTGCGGGAAAGGCGTTAGCGCACGTGGTGGAAGAATGCGAGCCGTGGAGGGCTTATGTAACCGAACTGGGGAAGTTAAGGCCTAAAGCGCCTAAGCCCCTGATGTAGTTCACTCTGCTTTTCTGATGGAATAAAATTTGGCATTTGGATGTTTCGGACCCCGTCCCCTTAATTATTATCTTTTTTATGGTTTTTATTTTTCTTTGTGTTTTTTATTTTGTTTGGATTATATACATATTCTTATCTTTTTTACTTTTATAAATATTTTTTTTTTTTTGAAAAATTTTTTATTATGGGGGCGTCCAGGGGTCTGGACGCCCCTAATTTTTATTTTATTTTTATTTTGTTTTTTTGTTTTGGGAGCGTCCAGTGTCCCGGACGCCCCAAATTTTATTTTTATATTTTGTTTGATTTTTTTGTTTTGGGGGCGTCCAGGCGCCTGGACGCCCCAAAATTTTTTGAATTTCGAAAAAAAATAAAAATTATGGGGGCGTCCAGGCGCCTGGACGCCCCAAAGATGGTAACCCCTATTTATAAGGGCTGCCCCCCCCCTTTTGCTCATTTACTGTTCAATCCGACGACCCAGTCACCCAGACGACCTATTCTTAGTCCCCATGGAGCGAGGAGGATCGAGCCAGGTTCCAGGGAAGCGAAAACGACTGGCTCGTCGTGCGAGGAGGTTGAGGGATGATGCCGAGGAGGCTGCAGCAGAGGAGATTGTTGCGGAGGAGGGGATGGAGGTGCCTCTCCTGGCCGCGGAGGCTGCTGCGGATGCTGGTGACGCGGGAGAGGATGATCACGACCCGGTAAGTACCTCGGAATCCTCACTCTGTGGTTCAATAGGCTAAAACGGGTGTACGAGAGGTTGTGAGAGAGAGGCGGGTAGTGAGAGAAGGAGGCGTCCAGGGACCTGGACGCCTCCATGTTTTCTTTTTCTTTTTCTTTTTTTTTATTTATTTTCGTAAATAATAAAATAAATTTAAAAAAATAAGGAGGCGTCCAAGGCCTAGGACGCCTCCATAATTATATATATATTATATATATTTTTTATTTTTGTTTTTGGATTTTTTTTTTCGAAAAAGAAAAAAAGAAAATAGGAAGGAGGCGTCCAGGGTCTGGACGCCTCCAAAAATATATATATGTATTTTTTTTTTTTAAATAAAATAAAATAGTATATACAGTGTTATTGTTGATTACTGTTCATGATGCTGATGTGTTCTTTGTTGGTTTTGTGGTTTGCAGGGCGTGATGAAGGGCCGGATCAGCTGGTCCTTGGTGGTGGCAGCATACCGTGGGCTGCCGGATTTCCAGAGGGCGCGTGTGGACGCCATGGGCTTTGGAGCTTTCCTTAGGATCGAGCCCTTCCGGCTCGACCTTCCTCTTATCCAGGCACTGAGGGAGCGGTGGCACGCACCGAGCCGGGCGTTTCTGATGCCCTGGGGGCACATGGTGCCGTCACTGGAGGACGTGGCTCGGATCACCGGGCTACGAGTTGACGGAGAGGCAGTCAGCGGGGTCACCTACCCCGACTACCGAGAGAGTGCCCTCGACCTGCTGTGGTTAGAGACGAGCGTGACTGATAGAGACAGCAGGGTAGTCGGCCGAGTGGAGATCATGGAGGCGCTCGGATTCGTCGACCCGCGTCAGCGGGTTAGCGAGACTGGAGCGGAGTTCTTGGCTCGACTGGAGGGGGATGCTCGTGCAGCTTTCACCCAGGATCCGAGCGAGAGGGAGCTGGTGGATCTAGACCTTCGGAGGTTTCTTTTCTTCTTCCTGGGCCGCCTTCTGCTGGGGACGAAGGGGGATGGCATCCACTGCCGTTTCCTCGGGCTCTTGGCGGATCTGGACAGAGTGGGGCACTATGCGTGGGGAGCGGCTCTGCTTGCCCATCTGATTGCCGATCTCTCCCAGACTTCGGAGAAGGAGACGACAGTCAGCGGCTTCGCACCTTTCCTCCAGGTAAACATTTTATTTATGCATTCTCACAGTTAAATATGCAATTATTGTACTAATGATGTATGATGGATGCAGGTGTGGAGCTATTACTATTTCCCGATGGGGAGGGCTAGGCATGGGAACAGGAGGGCCGTGCCTCTGGCGCGGCAGTGGAGGCCGGTCGTGGTTGCAGCACCCCACGGCTACCAGCTGGCGTCACTTCGTCGAGAGCTGAGCGAGTATCCCGAGGCCATGGTATGATGCGCATGATTTTTTGTGTTTATGCATGTGACTGAATGGTAACTAACATGATGTATGTATGGTGATGCAGGTGGTGTGGAGGCCCTACTTGGGCATGGGCGATGCTGGTCAGCCCTGGGTTGTAGCGGGTCTTCCTCGCTTCAGGCGGGACGTGTGGGTCCATTGCCTGAACGAGATTGAGCCGCTGCGGCTTAGACTGGTCATGAGGACGTTGGGGCTGGCCCAGGAGTGGGTAGACGTAGATGCGCCGGCCCGCATTGGGCGGAAGACCAAGGGGAAGGCGAAGATCGTGGACTGGCGTACGCGCTTCCCAGCACAGTACCAGGACTGGCAGCAGGGCGGGGTCCCAGTAGTGTCCCACGTACAGGATAGCACAGACTACATGAGACGGTACCGAGCTACGTACGGGGACCGCCTCTCCTTGGGTGGTATGGCAGGGGTAAGTGAAATGAAACTGCTCCACCTTTCTATATGTATGCATGGGATACTAACTTATGTGTAATGCAGGATGCTCGTGATACCATGATTGCCGACCTGCGGGCCCAGTTGGCGGACGCCAGGCGACAGTTGGTGGCCATCCGACAGGAGTTGGAGATCCTGGTGAGTTTATGCAATGCATTTTTTTGTGACCTGGATTTTTGATGCTTAGCCTTTGACTGACGTTTGCCCCGTGTTTCAGCGGACCCACCAGACAGCGGCAGCCGCGATGGCTGGTGGAGCGGGTTCTAGTTCGCGGGGCCCTCCTCCGGAGGTTTCTGCCCTCCAGGAGCAGCTGGCGTACGCGGTGGCTCGGGCTGAGGAGGCCGAGCGTGACCGCGAGGCTCGAGTGAGTGCTTGCTTGGCCGCGACCCTTTTCTAGCTACTTTCCTTCTATCACTGTT